>UELX01006678.1:0-10320 GCA_900480035.1 Eupelmus urozonus | reverse complement strand
TATATATATATATTTATATATGTGTGTATATATATATATATATACACATACACATACGCTCTGCTGCCCCCTCTTTCCTTTCCCCTCACAGCACCGCTCTCTCTCTCTCTCTTTCTCTCTGCTGCCGGTTTATTCCTCTCTCTCGTCTCGAGTTCCTCCATTCAAACTCGTTAAGGTTAATGCCCTTTAGGCTACTGCGACACGGGGCCGAAGCCACCCGGAGCTCGTGCGTGCACGGCCACTTCTCTCGCCTTCACTTTGGGTACTTACATAGCTGCACTTTTATTAAATACACCTCGCTCTCTGCTTTTATCCAACTTTTTCGGATTTCGATTACATATATAGCACTTGCGTCGCGCGCCGACACTCCGTCCGTCCGTCGAATGATTTTCAAGAAACCGCGAGGGGAGCGTGCAACGCCGCGACGCGCTCGGCTCCTGCAGTAGCACTTGTGTATTATACTAGTTATTTAAGCGATATTGCCTGAAGATTGCTGTTTCACGTGCGTTTTCTTTTTTTTTTTTGCAGATGGGTAGCGCTAGTCAGCTGTATAGCTTGTCCTGGGGCGAATTTGGTTCGTCACTAGCTTCTGCGGTCCAACTGCTTCGAGGACACGGTGATCTCGTCGATGTTACACTAGCGGCCGGGGGTCGTAGTTTCTCGGCTCATAAAATCGTTCTCTCTGCAGCCAGTCCTTTTCTTCTTGACTTGTTAAAGGTAAAGCTTCTCTTTCTTTTTTTGTGTATTTTATATCTATAGGTATTCCAATAGTTCTAATTTTTGCATGAAATTGTGCGGTTAACAGAGAAAGTTTACTTGAAAGTACTTGATATTCATTAATTCTTTATTCCTCCTGCATTTAAAACCATTAAAGATCAACAATTTTAAGATTTTGAGTAAAAAGCTAAGCTAGAGTATTCAACATATTTTTTCTTTTTATTCTAGAGTACGCCATGTCAACATCCAGTTGTTATGCTAGCAGGTATTGGAGCGGATGATTTGGAGTCTATTTTAGAATTTGTTTATCGAGGAGAAGTAAGCGTGGAGCCCTCACAGTTGCCTTCGTTGCTGCAGGCAGCACACTGCCTCAGCATACACGGACTAACACCACCAACCATTCTGACAGAGGTAATTTTTTTATTCACTATATCTTTTGATTTTCTACTTGATTTTTAGAAGAAAAATAAAAAATATTTTCTTCTACTTATTGTTCTCAAAATATTCTTATACAAAATTAAAATATCTTTTAAATTGAAATTATCTGACATTTTAATAACTCTATTTTTATTCAAAATGATTTTGATTTTTTTAGAAAGGAGAAGAGGTTCCGGTATCTGCCATACCAGGTTGCAACGAATCTAGTGTATCAAGAGATACAATGAATTCATACCTTCCCCAACGTCGAAGGAAGAAGAAGAGGAAGCTGTCTGGCGGAGGTGGTAAATGGCCAAGAGCAGGCTACCATTCCAGTCTGGAAACCAGATCATTAGATTCCGAAGACAATAGATCAGATTTTGGCCACAAAGATGGGGATGATGGAAGTCATCTTGATGATGAAGGTAAGAACATTATTTATATTTTTATGAGCTAAAATTATCCATTGAAACTTGTGTTTTGTGTCCGAGATTTTTTGACGTTTTGTACAAGTCGCTGTAAAAAAAAAGAAAAGAAATAATGTCATGTACTTAAGTAGGATTTGTTTTTGCATTTACACATAATAAATACGGACACAAGCACAACCATCGAATGGGTTGAACTGCATATGAATTGGATTATTAGTAGAGTTACGAAAATTGGCGTGGCTAATCTTTTGACAAAAAGGTCAGTTCAGCCCTCAGTATGGTAATATTGTGTTTGTGTCTGTTAACAGCGAAACGGTCGCCACACGCAAACCATCATATCACTTCGCCTCTGCCGCAACATCAACTGGTCCATCCCGTCGTAGAGCACAATCCTTCAGCATTGATTGCTGATCCAGAAGCCGAACCGCATCTACACAACCTGATGCCGATGCAGCCCTACTCTCCGCTTCACATACCGCAGTTTCCAGGATCTATTCAGAATGTTGCATACTCTCCAGCGGCGGCTGCGGCAGCAGCAGCAGCAGCGGCAGCTAGTGGCTCAGCTCAAACTACATCTTCGAGCCATTCGACATCAACAACATCAACGCAGTCAGTAAAAATTCGAGGAGCTTCTGATTGCCCTGGTTCATGTCCGCTATGTGGCTCAACGTTACGCCAGGCCAGAAACTTGCGCAGACATCTGCTGTCTTCGTGCAAATACCGCTTCACTGCGAATCCAAACCATCAAATGATGACTCCAGATTCAATGTCCGTTGAAGTAAAGTCAGAAGTTCCAGCTTATCCCGGACAATCAGTCGTATGTGGAACCGACAGTGGAGGAAGTTGTGAACAAATTGTATGCAATCCCAGCCCATTGCCCTCACCTTCACCGCAAGGTTCTAACGTTGTTTCACCGCACAGCAACATTCCATCACCGACGGTGGCCAGATGAAAAAAGGAGAAAACCAAGCTTAAGATAAAGTCGAAGATTATTCAATAAAATTGTGATTTTGTCTCGACTTTAATAGAGGAAACAGATTTTTGTGCTATTTAAGCATAGACTGATAATCTTGTTTCGTTTTGAAGCTAAGTACTTATGCCACATTATATATACATATTTATATTTGATACTATAATTGCCCATAATGGAATACTATGTATTTGTGGCAAAAATCGAGACTGGTGCTTCGGAAATAGAGACTCTTATAACGTTTTCGAAGTGAAGAATAAGTGGTTGGATTGTATAATTAATCGTAATGAAAGACACTTTTAAATACTCACTTAAGCCTAGATTGTAACTTCGAATGTTTTAATTGGTCTTTTAGCAAATGAAACGAATATTAAAGATAAGCGTCTTTTGGTTAAGTATATAAATCTTCCACCCTAGACTAAGGAAATTTGTTAGATGTAACAATTTAGGTAGTAAGAAAAGTATCAAATCAAGGGATAGGAGCCCATTGGAATTCTAGAAAATAATATCTTTCTATATAAGTTATCGTTTACTATTTATATTGCTGGTTTTTTCAAAACTTACGTTACGTTACGTTTAAAGATTTTTCTACTATTTCATATAATTTGTTATTTATCATAATTAAAGCTTTATGAAAAAGAGAGTCTTATGTCTTTGTAATTTTTGCGATTCATAATTAGAGTTGTATTCAAGTATATGGTTTATTTAATTTTGTCATAAGTGCGAACTATGTAAAAATTATATCTACATTGCTTGACATTGTAAATAAAATACATAAACATTTAATATAATTTTTAAATCTACGAATAAAGTGGGATTATTTCTTTTACCAATACAAAATTGTCGAATTCTTTTATTCACATATATATTAGAAAAAGATAAATAAAAGAATGAATTAATTCTGGAAAAGTTGGTTGTTTTCCCGAGGTGGATTACGTCTATTTTGATTCTAGGAGAATGGAATTCTAAATCCAGAACTTTATCCGATCAACCAGCAACTTGTCCGCTTTGCGGTGCAATTATTCGTCAATCTCGAAATTTGAGAAGACATTTGGAACTATTACATTTTGGAATTGGTTCAGGGAGTAAATCAGGATTACGTATAAAAAAAGATAAATCCGAGAAAGGTATCCCTTCTAGATCACCGTCACATTCTAGAGCTTCATTAACATTGCGGGACAATTCGCATACAAGGTCCGATGTTACCGATTATTCTACTACAATGCCTTCCTTAAATTTGAGTTCATCAATCGCTTCCAACACGCCTAATCTTAATGTCCCAGGTAATAATTCATGATAATTTATTCAAACAATAATTTTTACGTAAAAAAGTAATTTTATTGTTTTATTTCTAAGTTTACAATTATTAAGACCTATATATATTGTTTTGACTAAACGTCCATTACGTAACAAAAGCAGCATTTCGCTTCGGTCGGTCGACAAAAACACTTGTGCAAGAATAACCTGCATTGAGCACGCGTTATACACTTCTACTGTGGATTGAAATAACACTCGTTAAGCATAATTTTTATTCCTGTTTAACACATTAAAAAGTACTCTACGTATGGTGAACTACGTATAGTAAACTTTTATGCATACTATTTTTGTAAAATATTTGTTTCTGCCTAGTGGACCCACGGGAGACAATAGAGAATATCTTAGATCACATATTTGTCACAATGTCCATGTGATCTGGGACATTCTTTACTTAAACTCCCAAGGTGCGGAAATATACAATTAGATTTAAATTGCATTTAACTCAAACAAATTTTAAATTGTGCAAAGTTACTTAAGTGTGATAAATTTGGTTATGCACCTTTTTTCAAAACTTCTCTTTAATCTTAAATTATCAGAATTGCCGACAACTACAGAAATCTAGGTACACATAAATTTCCGAATACATTGGGTATGACTTACTGGAATATTCAAAAATACTTGCGGTTGTTTACAAAAAAGCGTACTATACATTTTTATTTTTTTTATTTTAATAATTGTTTTATTTTATTGAAAAAAGAAGGAAATATATATTTAACTTTCTACAATTTATGTAATATACCACCCTGTTTGTTAAGAAGTAATCAAATTTACATCTAAAAACATTTAATAAAATTTAACGAAATTTAGTAGAATATTTAAATGTTTATATCTTAGGCCAATTTTCATGTTTAAAAGATGTTAAATAGTTTTCATTTTATTGTTTGCAAAATCTAAAAATATATTCTTATTATACATAATCTGCCTGTTTTATATTTTTTAAGTTAAAATAATAATTGGTTGAGATATTAACATTCAAAAATCATACAAATTGCAAAAGTTTTTTCTTCATTTCTTTTAATACATAGATATCGATTTTTTACAATTGCGTGACTGTACTGTTTAATTAAAAAAAAAACACAATATATCCAATTTCTAATATGCAAATGTACAAATAAAGTAAGTATTCAATTTTGTCCACTAGGTTCATTCATGCTAGGATCCAGTGCTTTGGGTTCAAACGATCACGGTCATCATGGCCACGGTCACGGCCATCCTAATACCAACCCTGCGCATTCGCTTCCACCATCTTCATGTCCACCGTCGTCAATGCCGACATCTAATAATGGACTTTATTCATCTGACAGCGCAAGCATGCTAAGCTCTTTATTTCCAACACTTCCAACATTACCAACGCTCTCCTCTCCGCACGATATGTTTCGCCACTCCGAATTTCTTCGAGCGAATATGGGATATCCACAGGACCCATCACGGCAGCAGCACACCAGTAGACATATGCAACGAACGGACGTCACATGAGCGTTCAAGAAATACTCCTGATAGCGTTCAGGAGATAATCGCTTCTAATCCTGCATATTTCGTTGAGGATAAAAAGCTGTATTTAAAATTATGATAAATCTAAGCTGAGTGTGTACTTGAAACGGTTTTCAAATTGATTTATAGATATTTCTAGAGTATTTTTCGATTTCTATAGATTATGGATATTGTATATAAAGTTGATGGATGATTTCAACCACACGAATGAATTTTATATTTGTACATTGAACATATAAATAATGTAATACTCAAACTAAAATACGTTTATACAAACATACTCAGCGATGTACTGTTTTAAGTAAATACTCAGCTTAGTCGGTACTGCTTTTGTATTTGGATGAAACGCTTTTTTTATTGAAAGAAAAAAATGCTTTAAAAAGCAAATTTTTTATTAAAAATACGAATTACATAAACGTATTTTAAAATTTATAATTTAACTAATAATTAAAAACACATTTTTAAATCAACAAAAAAAATACGTACAAAAGAAAACAATAATTACAATTTTAGCAGAGTAAAATAGAAAAGATTTTCGATAAAATTTAAACAACGAGGTTCAATTCTTCAGTTCCGAGTTTTGTATGGCCAATTACGAAAGGCCAATTTCTGTTAGATATCCTCTCAAGCTCGCCTTTTAAGAGCTTTAGAAGGTCATCCAAGTATCTCAGTTCGTAGACTTCATTACGAAGTTTGCTTATGTCTTCTGTTAAATGGTCTAATTTCCACTGGTCCTTCTGAAAGGCAAAAAATATTTGATTCTTATAATCTATAAGAAATTTAAAGTTATTTTGTATTTTTTAATAGTTTTACAAAGACTATTATTAGTTTTATAAAGACTATTATTAGTCTTTTCATTACTATATTGTTAAGTTTTATTGACCTATGTTACTAATTTGAACTTAGTAAATGCTGTATTTTATCATTTTCAACATTTTTAATGGGTCATACCTTTTTATACCCGAGTGCATTTATTTAATTTTTTATTGTCTACTAGTAATAAATATTACAAAATATGTTATGCCAATTTATTATAATTATTTTTGCTAAACATTATTTTTGAATTTACAAATTATTGTCAAACTTGAGATTAACCAAAACCGCCATGTAATTGAAGTAAAATTTTTATACTCTGATTATATTCTTTTTACACGTCGTAATATTTCATGAGCTTCTGCGGAATCCATGATTTTATATTTCATAATACTAGATTATATACTAATTCGAATTATAATAATAATGTAAAATATTTTAATCATTCAGATAAACATTATATTAGGTAATGTACAAAATACTGCAGCATTTATGTGCAAATATATATAATGTAGCTTTCTCTTGTAAAAGATCAAAATCACTATTAATTGATAAAATTAACGAATCCTGATGTATTATGCCAACGTTTGTGCGTTTAGAGAACATTTTTAATAAAATGTAACTATTTGTAAAATAGACACTTATTTCCAAACAAACATTATTCGCCATTTTGTTTAAATTGTTACAAGAATATTTCGTATACAAAACAAGAATCGCGATAAAAAAAGCTCGCGTACCGAATAGTCTCTCCTGAGCAGAATGATCTCTTCATAGAGGCCTTTGTTAGAGTCCTGCAACCGCTCGACTTTTCCACGCAGTTGTTCGAGCTCCGCTTCCTGCGCACTGCGACTGTCTTTACTTGCGGCAGTAGAAAGACCATTACTACTGTTCGTGCCTCCGTCATCCGGTTCCACTGTCAGTGCTAACCTGCTGAGACAGTCATGGTGGTGCGAGCTCGGCCGAAACACTGCATCCTCGTTTCGGAGCAAAGCCTCGGCGAGCCGGGGATCGCCGTCCAGGTCTGACAGCAACGAAACCATCTCGTTTATGTCTGACGTTCTCTCTTTCTGAATAATTTTTTTTTCAACCAAAATGAATTTATCTCCACAAAGTATTATCGTATTTTTATAAAGAAAAATTCTAAAGCGAAATGTTCTCGTAATTGACAAATTATAAAACTCTCACCTGCTTTTCGCGCGCAGAAAGGGCGTACTCAAAAGAGACGTAGGCGAGCTCGTCGGACAATCTTCGATCAGACGATAAGCCTTCCTCCTCGTCCTGCTCGTACTCTTCCTCTTCGGTGCTCCGACAGCTCCAGCCGTCGTCGTCGCGAGTTTCCGTGAGTCGTCCATCCACCGATGAGAAGCCGCTCGTGTCGTCGGCGAGACCCTCGTCTTCCTTGGCCTGGTGACTGCACTTATCGACACGATGTGAGCTATATTCTGTATTGATATTGAAATTATATTAGAGTATAAAATTGTTTTGAGAAATAGGGAAATTTTTTTATTGTATAAATAGAATTGTAGTTTACATAATTTTAAGGATTTAAATTTTTCATTTTAAAACTGCTGGTGATCTTTTTTTTGTTCATTATTCTGAAAACTAATTTACACGAAATAAGAATGCGTTTAAATTATTTCTTTAATTTGGAATTAAAGTATTACAAATCTCGACATTAAATAATTACTTTTATTTTAATGACGAGCTTGATTAATTTATTCCATAAGTACTTCATTCTACATAATGTAACGAGACCTATATATAAAAGTGTTTTTAACTCAATAAAGTGAAAAGCAGTTTCAATTATTCCGAATAATTTTAATTATTTTAGTACACACAGCTTATTTGTTACGTAACACAATATTATTATCAAAAAAGTCATTAAAAAGCCAAAATTGACAAAACGAACATTAATTTACGAACAAATCCAGCTTCACCAACAAGCAAATCGTTCGTCATTCAAAATGAAACCATCTCACTCTGTACATCTCAAAGCAGACGCATTATACTCACCCGGCGAGCGCGGCCGCAGCAAGAACGGATCAACTGGCAGGCTCAGCCGCATGCGGTCGTTCTCCTGCCTCTGCAGGGGACTGCAGCGCTCGCTGTGTAGGAGGACCTCGCCATCGCCGTACCTGATCCGGCAGCGGCAGTAACACGAGCCCCTCGACGTGCTCGTCGTCCTCGTGGACGGACGCCGCGGACTGTGGAGTAGCACGGACAGCTGCGATTCACCTAGACAAGTGACATTATATTGTTGCTGCGCGTATGTAGGTCTATAGGTTTCGAGTAGTCGGAGAGCAGGTGGGGTGGGTGTACTTAAGTGCGTGGCTGCGGTTGCGAATGGCTTAGAAAGCGACAAGCAGGCGTTTTATGGGTTTGAGTTGGGATGCTGGATTGGTGTGTATTTTAGGAAGGATAATGTTGGTGAATGGTTTTTATTGATTTTAATATGTGTTTTAATAATTAACAGTTTACTTTAGATATTAAAAGAAAAGATATTTTGAACATATTATTACGTAACATGTAATTATAGATATAGGAACATGCAGACATTTAAAGAATGTATGATTTAAAAAATCCGCGTTAAAAAGTGTATTGAATAATTGACAAAATTGATTATATGGTATTAATATAGTAGCAGCTTAGTCTGAACGTATATGGATGTATTAATGAACGAATGAATTTTACCGCGTATAAAATTACCTAATTAAGTATTTACTTTAGTCGCTAAATAATACGCACTTATTGAAAAAAGTTACATTCAATTTTTCAAAAAGTTAAAACTGGATCTGAATAAAAATGAATTTATTTTCGGGTAAATTAAAATAATCATAAATTTTTAATAGCACAATAGATGATAGATATAGTATAATTTAAATGCGCTTAATAATTAATCTGCTTTATCCCTATATTTTTCTTTTTATCTACTGTGTTATTTCAGGATTTGTCTGTGTCTATTCAACGCTTTTCATTTTGAATGTTAAAAGAAGTTAATTAAGTCACTTGATTCTTTGCAATTTCAAGCAATGAAAAGAACAGACCAAACTTTCTATATATAAAAATAACGTATTTAAGCGAATTTTAAAGGGTCAAGCAAAAATATATAAGCAGAAAATTATGAGCTCATAAATTATAGTAAATTGGAAAAAAATAAAAACATAATAAATAAATAAACTAACTTAAAAAAAATGAAATTGATAATAAAAAGTTAAATATCAATTAATATCAATTATTAACTAATTTTCATTAAAAAAAAAAAGTCGTCAGCTTCTAGCAACTGATTATTCGATTTATTAAATAAATAATGGATTCTTAAATAAAGTTAAATTAATGCACTACTAAAAGAAAATCCAATAACTATCCCAATACAAAATTTCTCTACACACCCTTCCCCAAACCTTTACCGAAAAACCCACAACTCCAACACCCTCACCAATCTCCCGCTCACCGCTCGCAGCCTTCGCCCTCGCCGTCGTCAGATCAGCGAGCGTCGGATAGAACCTGGGCGACGGCGTCAGTATCCTGTAGTCCTCGCTTCGCACCAGCCGCTCCGGCGTGTAGCAAACGGCTCGCTCGCTTTCGCCATCCTCGGCGAGCTCCTCGACTGCCTCGTTAAGGAAGTTGAGCTCGATGTGCTCGGCGTTGGACTCGCGACGCTGGCTGCGCTCGGCCAGCTCGCGGGCCAAGGCGGTTTGACTGGCTGAGATGTCGTCCGAGCCGGTGCAGCTGGCGGCTGATTCTGAAGAGACGGAGGGTGGCTGGGCCGAGGCGGCTTCTTCTTTGCTGGATGGAGGCTCGGGCTCCTGCGACTGAAAGGGTTGGTTGTGGTTTAGTTGAAGGTTTATAAGCGGGTTGGTGTGGATTAGATGGAAATTAATGTTTATTCAGTGTTTTATTTTGTAAATGATTTTGGAAGGATTTTTTAGGTTTTAAGTACAAATTCAAATTGATTGTTTGATTTTCTGCTAAACGGATAAAGAAGAAAAAAATATTTAAGGTGATCTTGCTTGTTATTCGGAATTCGGTAATTCATTTTTAGGATTCATTTTTAACTTTAAAAAAATTTATCGACTTCAAATTGATGATTCAATAAACAAAAAAAAAAAAAATAATGTCGATATATTTTCAAAAAATTGAAAATTAATAAAAAAAACTAGTTTTTGC
>UELX01006677.1:0-10322 GCA_900480035.1 Eupelmus urozonus | reverse complement strand
TGCCTCGTACTGCAAATTCCACACTCGGTCTAAAAAAGCTCACTTTACGCCCTTGGCACATAATATACTATTTAATATTACTTTCGTTTTTATTTTTTATAAAAAAAACAAAACGCAAATTCCCGTTTATGTAAATTTGGAAAATAGAATGAACTTTCAAACAAAATTTATATTTATTTAGAAAACTCAAACATAACGAAATGTTTTATAAATTTTTTATTTACCGTTTATCAATAATAGTACGGATGTAATGCTATATAACTTTTCCTTTACATGAAAATATTGGAATTTTGAACCTTCAAAATTTATATAATAATATTTGGATCTTCTAGATTTGTAGTAAACAGTTTTTGAATTTCAAAATTATTACTCAATTTAGCATTAATGAAATTTTAAACTTATTTTAATTTCATTTCTCTTAGTAAAATTGAAATAAATTTAATAAATTTTGCAATATTTTAACATAACCCTTGAATTAAAATTCAATTTTCCTCTTAAATTCAGATACAAACGTATGCAACGAGCGTTTCAAAATTGAAAAAAATATTTGCCTTATATATGATAATTATACGATAAACGATGGGAATTATGTTTTTAATTAATGCAACCAGGTTACCCCTTGAATTTATAGCAAGAACGTAAAATAAAACTTCTAAACAAAGTATTCACATCATGATTTTAAAATTATTTATTCCAAATTGCTACATGGAAACCGCCGAATGAATTTAGCTTTTATAATTATCTTAGTATAATAAACTACTTAATAAATATCCAACATTATTTCAAAGTATAAGCTCAGCCATTATCCCTCAGATAATAACATCCCAGTATTAAACAAAAAAGTTCTAAATTGATAAATTGAGTAAACAGCGTGCGTCACACCGAGCACCGATAAATTGCATCGATATATGGAGCGATTTTATCAACGAGAGATAATGGACTCACAAATTTATGTGCCTATCAGCTTACGGTGGCAGCCGAGTAGCTACAATGGGCTGAGGGATGAAGCCGCGATAACGAATTAGTCGCGGAGCGCCGCGCAAGTCCCGAGAAATGAAGCGGACGAAAATAGTTACTTTTTTTCCACGAGTCCTTGGGGGTCTTTTGGGAATGCCTTTGCTATGGTTGTGGTTCGTCTCGTTTGAATGTCAAGAGGATGGGAAGGAAAAATTAGGGAGTAAAGTGAAATTTTGATAAGAATGTTACCAGGAACAGAAAATTTGTGCGGGGATGTAAAATGTAATCATTCATTTTTACTGTTAATGATTAGTGTAATATAGATATCATGCTATTTAAGCACAGCCTGATTTAGATAACGTTGGCTTTCACATTCATGCTGATCACATAATAGTTGTAGAATTAATAACTAATACAATTTTAAAAACTATTATGATGAAATCAAGACAATTTGCATTGAAAAATGTTAATTGCTTATTTTTAGAAAAATCAAATCAAAGTATTTCACTACCTGACTAGTAACTTAGAGGTGCAATAATAAATTGCAAAGCTAAATCGCACAAACAGCACTTAAGACATTAGTTCTCATTTTCAAGAAAAAAAACTTCAACCAAAACATTATTTTACCTATCCAAACCCAGAACAACCTCACCTCATCAACAAACTACGAATCACCTTACAACTCGTAACACCCGCTCATTCTCCATCTCCACTGACCAAAGCCCTCTGTTCCTCGAAAACCCAAGCAACCCTTTCTCTCAACACTCCCAGCCACAAAAGGCGCACACTGCGAAAGCTCTTCTCAAAACAACCATCCTCACAACTCCCGTCCACTAAAACAGAATTATTACAACACCAGCCACCCTCTCAAGCGCGAACTTAGAAATTAATGCTAGACTCTCTCTCTCAATGGGGAAAGTTAGCTCTCTCGGCGCGGTGTGTGACAACCGACGCAGTATATACCAGTTGCACTAGTGTATATGTGTGTATATATACGAACGTCACGAGTATACATGTATCTCTATGTGTTGCAGATGGGCCGAGCGAGCAGTCTGTCTTTGTTATGCTGAACGGCGAGGAAAGCGAGCTGCGTTTCGTCGACGTTACCAATATAAAGGTCAGTACATGCCGGCCTCTGAGATTTCAATTAGAACGCCTATGCGGAGGCGCGCCGATAGCGGCTCCTTTGTAACGCTATCTGCGCATACTACATTGTTGCCGCGGCCGACTATTGTACGGCTTGTAACTGGATGACGTCGGGCTTCTCCGAGTGCTTGGGGGGTGTTTTTGAATTTTGTTGTGTTTCGAGCGGGAAAAATAAATTTGATGTATGGTTGGTTTGGAGAGAAATATGTTGTCGATTGATTGGAAGTAGTTGTTTGCAACAAATATGCAAAATCAACGTTTTATGAATATAAATTCTTTTTTTAGTTAATTTAAGATCATAAAGATGATGTCATTTATTAGACATGAACAAGAGACATAAATAATTTTTTATTTTTTTTTATTTTGCGGTTTTTTAAGAACGTTATTTTTACTGCGTTTAGTTTAAATTCATACTTGACAGGTTCGTAGCTACACATGAAATTGTATATATTTAAACTAGTCAAAATATGACTAGTATCTACAAAACAGTAGTCGAAAGCAAACATTTTTTAAAAGAAAAGATATTTATTTAGGTCAGTTTTACCACAAACTTTACTCTGCCTACCAGCACTGTGTTCCCAATACCAAATCGTATGAATTTCTCAGCAAAATTCAACCTATCCATCACCCACCTTCATCTCCAATAATCCAACTAAAAAAACCCTTAAACTATCAATCCCACCTCCCCCTTCTTAAAAAAACGGTAAATCCCCCTCAGTAAAAATCCTTCTCCCAAAACAAACCCCCCAACTCCACCCTCCCTCTCCCATCCTCCAGCAAAAAAATCCTCCATCCCCTTCCTCACCCCCAACATCTCCGCCGTTAAATAATAATCCCCGCTCATACAGGCGCATACATAATCGGAGCCGAGTCGCGTGCGTGCTTACGCTTGGCTCGACGGCGCGAAGATTGATTTCGCACACACCGGCCCGGCGGGAGCGCTCGCATGCAAATTTAGCCGCGGTGAGTCAGACTCGCGCGTTTTATTACCTGAGAGAGCGCGGCCGAGAGGTGGCTAACCCCGTTGCACGCGTGCCTAAGCTCAAGCCAGTCGAGAATTTGTTGATAATGCTAATGTTCGCGGTTTTAATGAATTATTTATTGCCGCGGGGGTGGTGAGTTTTTTCCTTGGGGAAGGCGGTGTAAGCGAGAGTTAAGCGGTCGAGGTGCGAAATTGAGAATTGCGGGTTTTGGGTTGCGGAGGCATGTGGTTGCTTTTCGTGATTGGGCGAGGAAAGTTCGAGGGGGGAGCTGAAGAAAAATTGTTTTCGCATATGCGGCTTTTCGAGGTGAAAGTGAAGTGCGATAGGCTGTGGTCCGGGATGATTAACGGTTTGGAAAGTTTCTTGAGAATGAATGTCGTGGGGGCTTGAGCGAAGGAAATATTCTAAATTTTAAAGTTACTTCTTGGAGTACGTCTTTTTCAGAGAACTCTATTATTCATATTTTTTAAGTTATTTTTCAAGAAAGCTTTCTACAAATAATGTCAGAAATTAAAAACTGACCAGCAGATTTGGCAACTTAAAAAGTTTTATTGCAACTTATCTAGTCAACTTCTAATTAGGTATTTGGATTTTAGATCATACTTGAAGAGTCTAGGTAGGAAAGTGATAATGTTATAATTCAAATTAAAAATAAACAATTAATAATTTTTAATACTTTGCTAGAAAAAGATTTCGACTTCTACAAAATTTCTTTCTGTTTGGTCAATGCTTTTATTAGAAAAGCAGTTACAATATTTTATGAAAATTTTAAAATCAATGTTAGTATGTAATTAGAAAGTAGTTTAAGTACTTAGAGATTTAATAATTTATTGCAATATTCCATTGAAACAGACATTAAAGAAATTGACTCAGTAAAAACGTGATAAAAAATACCTAATTAAAAAATCATATAAATTGGTTCAGTAGTTCGAGTCCAACTTCGGTAAGACGTTCGCGTTATACCCGTCTACCTAAGGGAGAACAGCCGAGTACAGACAGTCTCCCACTTATGCTCACACTATTAAATTACAATTACGACCGTTAAATGGAAATGTTCGAAGCGCTTTTAGCATTTCTGATAAAACGTATTCTGATGATGGTGTATATTCGCGTTAAAAAATTATTCGATATGATTTTAATTCTTTTAAAGCTTAGTACATCATGAAGTATTTTTTTATTTTTATTTATATTCAAAATTACTATTGAACAATTTTTGAACGATTATTCTTATTTTACATTTTTAAAATGTCCTAAATATTATGATTAATACAATAGATCCATTAATGAATTTCAATTTTATAACATTCAACACTATTTATCATTCGAAAAAAGCTTACACAAAAGAAAACCCAATTAGAATTTTCGACTCTATAATCAAAAGATAAAAAGTTACATATAGTTACAGCAAACTTCAACTCTACCACTGTTCCTCCCACAACCACCAAAAACTCCATAACTCCCTAAAATCCTACAAAAACCAACAAAACATTCCGCTCGCCTCATCCAACAAAACAAACCCCCAAAAATCGCCACACCAACCATCCCGTACTCCCACTCCCTCATCCCAACCGCTCACCAGCCCGACTTGATTAATCCCATCCACCGCGCACATATCCGCTCGCATTTATCAAAAGACACCTCCCCGCTCTGCCGGCGCTCTCGCTCGAAAACGGACAGACGTCGAGCGATAATTGCGTTAGCAGGGGCCGACGCACGCAATCGAAAGCTTGCGCTTGCGCGCTCGGCCGGACTCCGCCGTGTGCTGATTCACCGCTCTCTCATTCTCTACGCCGCTCGTTCCCTCAAATAGCCGCCGCGGTCCAGTTTAGCGCGAGCGTGAGATCGCGAAAAATGCGCGGCCGTGTCGACTGGGGTTTGTCTTTTTTTTTTGGATGTGGGAGGGAGGGGGGGAGTTGACGAGCGGCAGTGTTTGTACGCTGATGTTGGATTTTTTTAGGAGGATTTAATAATAGTTTGTGGTGGGTTTAAGGGGAAAAAACACTTGGATTCTTCATTAAACTTAATGTAGAGGTAGTAAAAGGAAAATTTTTGGTACGTGAATTAAACGGAACTTTGATGCTCAATTACTTCGGTACGAATTTTAATACGTGAAATTTTTAACGCTCATATTAAATTTAATGCCGGAAATCTTTAAAATTTGCATTAATATCCCTACGTAATCCAAGTATACATCAAATGTATTATCCACATTCTGCAAACTGAGTTATAAAAATTTCACAACGTCCAGTGAATACTTCTCACTTAAAACAACAATCGCACCTGCAGACGCTATCAAAATCAATTTTCCACAATTTAACAAATCATACTCAAAAAGTAACGCCCAGAAAAAAACGCCCGCTCGTAAAAAATGTCCAATCCACATTTCTTCGATTAGGCGAGCCGTACCTTTTTTACCGTCCCATCCTAACCAAGCGCGACGCTATCCTTTTCATTAGCAGTAAAACCAACAACGCCTCAGGCAACGAAATTCAAGAAAATCCCTTATCAACCCCTTTCATTCCGCGTCCCTCCCGACTCCTCGCTGCCAGAGCGGGAAATTACAAAGCTTTGAAATCCAGCGCGCGTCAATCGTGCGCCGGCAACTTCTCCGAATAAGAGCCGCTGCGTTCGAGAGAAACGCGCTCGCACGTCAAGTGCAGGCCGTATAACTTTGAGCGAGTTTTCGTATACGCCGGTGCGGCTGCCGCGGGATATCGAGCCCGCATCAAAAAGTCCGGCGCGCGTCATGGGATTTATATTCGCGGAGCGATTTTACTGAAGGCTGGATTTTTCGAAGTTTCGTTTGGCGAATGGCCGTTTTGAGAGTGCGAAGTGTTTTTGCGGACGATACGCGTCTGACCTAACCTGGCTTGTTCTACTTTGACGATGATGAATCTATTGTACACGCGTCACTTATGTAACCTCCAAGCGAATCGTAGAGAGCTAATTAAGCTTACGGGTCTCGTATAGTAACAATGGCTAATTCATTGCTTATGCGATCAATGTGTATAAGCCGATAGCGTTTCAAATTAAAACAATAACTGTCAGAGTACGAAGCTAAAATAACCGCGTCTTTGTTGCTTTTTCCAGGAACTCGAAAAGATACCGCAGCCCCACGCCTACGTGGTCATGTACTCGGTAATCGACAAGGCCTCGTTTCAGCGCGCCGAGGATCTGCTCTCGAAGCTCCACGAGATGGAGATCAGGGGCAGGCCTGTCATCGTCGTCGGCAACAAGATTGACCTGGTGCGCTCGCGTGTCGTCTCCGCGCAAGGTAAGAGTAGAGTTTGAACTTGTTCACTTGTTATTTTCCAGGATGTGGCTGCTTGGATTCGACGCTGATCTTGTTTTGTAGAGTTGATTAAGCCAATCTGATAGATAATAAATGACTGTATAGAATTTGAATTAAGAATTATTTTGTGAGCTGAGAAGAATTTTCTGTATTGTCGAGGAAATGCTGCTCGTAACAAAATTATTTGGTGTACGAGTTTATCCGGGAATTCGATGTTTTTATTGTTAGAACTAGAATTAACTGAAAAGTAGAAATAGAAAATATTAGTACGACTGCTAGTATTAGCCATTAATCATAAAAAAAACTATACAAACCAATGCTTTCTATGCAATTGAATTACAACTATACGCTACAAACTTAATTATATTAGTTACGTTCAAATAATACAACATACCGACCTTTTAAAAACCGTTCGAAAAATCCATCAGAAAATACATCACTCTAACAACTAATCTCTCCTCACCCTTGTAGACACAGATAGCTAGTAAAGTCACGTTTACCTAACTTCCCAACCTCTTAGTAATCCAACTGTTCTATCTCTCTGTTTCTCTCTCACACACATACACATTGCCACCACCTCCTCAGGTATCCAGATTCCTCTCGCCCAAGACGCTCCCGCTTGCTAGCCGCCGGCTGCTAATTAACACGCGAATCCGTACAAAGGGCCGAGCCTCCCCACTCCCTCGGCCGCTTTGGAATTCCGGAAACGTTTCTCAGTTTCTCACTTGACTACGCGCTTTACACTTCGTTCCTCCCTTCCCATGCTTTTGTATTCGCCTCTCGCGCGTTCGACGCGGAAGCTCCAGCTGCAGATAAGCTAGCCCGTCCTGACGACGTCGTTGGGCGTGGCGGGAACGTCGGGGCTCGTGATTGCTTTTGACGCTAGCTGTCTGTGGCCGCTCGCCGGGTGACGAATTGTCTGGGGATATACTTTTTGCATTTCATGCCTGAGTTTGCGAGAACAATCTGGAGGCCTTCTTGTAGTCGGAGTGAGCCTCAGCGGGTCAAAAGCTCGTTTAGACTTGAATGATCGTCGTTCCGGTTAATGGAATTTCCTGGGTAAAAATCGGGATCACACTGCATCGCGTTAGGAAACAATTCGTTCCTTTTCCAGTATAGCCATCGCACTTTTGCTTACGCGACACTCATTCAACATCAAAGAGCAAAGATATTTCACACCCTCCCCTCTCGAATATTTCTATCCCGCAACCCATACATTACCTTTCTGCAAACAATAAGAGAATCCCAAACCACCCCACATACATATCTGGCCAAACTAAACCTTCGCCACCCACACCCACGCATGATTAATCTCATCCCCCAGCCAAGTGCGTCTCTCCCGGGTCATCATTACATTCATATAATCGCCACGTCTCCCGGACAAGCAGACCTCTCATCTCGTGCCAGTTCACCAGATATACCGAATCATTCATCCTGTGGCCCCGAGTGGAGCGAAAATAGAAGCGTCTTTAATTCCTCCCTCCGGTTCGTTAACCTTTCAGCGAGCCGCCTCGTCGGCAGAAAGATCTACGAGGGAGTTTTTCCGATGCGCCGCGCAGCCGACGCCGAGGCTGTACTTTGCTCGCTCGGTTTATTAGGACATAGGTCTTCCACGCGCTCCCCCTATACTGTATACGCGAGCCGCATCTTAGAGAGCGACGGCGCGCAGTGACATGAATTTCACGCGGGAATCTAGATCGCAGCAATTAAGGAGGGGAGACGAGCAGGAGAATTTGTTTTCGGTACTTCTTTTTTATTATGCCTGGCTGTAGGGGGGCTTTTGGGGAGTAAGTGACGTGGTTCGTTGGTGGGATGTGATGTTTTTAAAGGCTTCTTATGCTCAATTTAAAATAGTTTAGATTCAAGCTGTTTTGTGATATGGGGTTCGGAAAATAAAAGCAAAGCATTTTGAAAATGAAGAAAATGGTTTTTTGAAATTTGATTTATTTTTCATGATCGATTTTGAGAAATATGAAGGATAATTTATTTTAAATGAACCAAGGCATTTAGAAGAAATAAAAACAATTTCTCTTTTTTTATATATCGTTTATTTTTTCTAAACACCTTCGTTCATTGAAGATGAATTACCCAACATCCTTCTTAACGTAGAAAATAACCGGAAAAAAATCATCAAAAATTAAACGCACTCTTCTAGTGATCGACGCGCACCTCAAGGATATAAATCACCCAACTAAATCTTCTCCCCTTCCGGTTCGTTCCACAATTCCCACCAAAGCTGATAAAACAATTTCGACCAGCCCGAACAAAAAGCTCCGTATATATTCAGCAATGCCAACCAAAGTAGAGCACTTAGCCAGTCATACAAGGCGGATCCCCAATATCTCAGCCTACGATCGTTAAACGTCTTATCCTTATCAATGATTTTTTCCTTTCCGTTCGGACCCACAAGGTTCTTCCTCGAGCGCTTATCTCACCGCATCCCTATATGGTCATTCCCCTATCTTTTTCTCTGATTCCGAGGTGCGCCCCTCGCACGCCTGGTTACTTATGCAAGGGAATCGAGATCCCGCTGTTATGGGTTAGCTCTTGGCAGAGTCTAATCTCACTTTGACCACATTAAATTGTTGATTGTATAATGATTGCTTACGACGCTGGCTCGAGGCTAGGTCGAGAGCGGATGGGGAGTGGCGCTTATTGAAAGTGGCTAGTGGCTGGATTGAGGATAATTAATTGGTTGATAGTGGGCAGAATCCAGTTGATAAGCTTGAGTTTACGAAGCTCGTGTATAAGTAGTTATTGTTAGGGAAGGAGGTTTGGGTGATGAGATTTCTTATATAGTGTAGAGATCGTCATTTTTTATCCGTTGGAGTTTATAACTATTATAGCCTTAGCTATATTTTTAAGTTCTAAGTTGATAAATTATACGTATTATTGTATTATACTTAATAGTTCGGTACAAATATATATGTAGAGATTATATCGGAATCTATTTTCTTCATGCAATTTTCAATTTTTTGAAACAACAAGTTGGTGTTAAAAAATGTTTCGACACTTGAAAATTAAATGTGAAAAATAGTCTTTCCTATTCTTCACGACAAGAAGAGTTTTACATTATTTTAATCTGAATTAACACATAATTTGTTTTAATTTCTTTTACTCTGTACATTCTCATTTGCGCAATATATAGAACACTAGAATCAGGCCTATACATAAAAATCTACTTTAAGACCGGTCCGATGAATTTACCACTTCATTCGACGGAAACTAATTAGTATTATAACTTAGTTTTCCGTAAGAAACTTCACTCATCTCCATTCTAATTCTCTTAGCTCCAAGAAAGCCATTTTTCACAAGATTTCTTTTAATCGTCCATTTAATAACACTCTTAAGCCTTGCGTAAAGGGATTCACGAGGGGGATGCTCCGTGACTTCTTTGTCTTCATTAGGGTAGAATTACGCTCCCCTTTTTTCTTTCGAGCAATTTGATAGTTCTATTAAAATTAGGTCAAGATATCGGTAATATAAAACTCTCAGACCTACAATCGAGAGACGAGATTTATTAATGAAGATAAAATCTGTTGATTCTATCGTAATTGGATTTTTTGCAAGATGATTTTTTTCCTACTAAGAAATACTTTCATTATTTTTTAACTATTTTTAAAAGTTTGATTAAACATTTTTGTAGGTAAAATACAAGCAACGTGCACAAAGAAAAATATTCTATTAAATATTAGTATAATTTTCTCTAAAGATTAGAATAACTCGCAAAATAGAAAAAATTAGTAAAGTATATAATAAAAATTAGTACAATTTATCCGCATGCATGCTCTCTGCGAATAGATTTTTCAAATTTACTTATTCTTGAAATTTTAGTTTGAAATAAGGTACAAACTGCACAAAGGTTTTTATTTTTTCCACACGGCGTGCGGGAAGTTCGTTTTCCCGCACGCTTTCTCGTGCGGGAAGTGCCCCATTCCCGCACG
>UELX01006676.1:0-10323 GCA_900480035.1 Eupelmus urozonus | reverse complement strand
AAGTTATTTGTAAAGAATTTATGTTATTGATAAAACTATTTTTCATATATATATGTATATGGAGGGAACACCCTTAAAATCCTTTCAAAAATATATAAATGAAATAATGTACTTTATGTATGTAAATACGTAAAGAGATCGGAAATAAAGTGTTTTATGAGTAATCTTACTTTAAGTATATTCCTTATAGTATCTCCAATATACATTAGCATCAATCAATTTTACAATCGAGTAAAAAAAATTCGTTACGAGCAATTAAAGTAATGATGTTAAATACTTTTTAAATTTATTACGTTTCTTGCGTGATTCTTTAATGAGAACTTACAGCTTTTAATATATAGCCTTTTAATTGCTTTTCACTTAATCGCATCTATTATTAATATTATTAATAAATTGGATTAAATAATCCGATAACATATTTGAATTTTATGCATTTTAGAATGTTGATTTTTGATTACAAGTCCCAAAATGATTTGTTTTGAACTTGACATTATTACCGTACGAAGGTTATGTAATTTACATTAATTACGAGAGCTGCAGGTGAAAAGTGCACCTGTATATTTAAAATGCTGCTACTATAAAAATAACTTATTTCGCGATTTTAATTAACAATTAACTTGTTTATGAACATTCCTCCTCCTCTCACAACAACAAAGCGTAAGCCATTTGACATGAAATCCTGAATTATATGCCCCCGCAGTTAAAACACATAAATACTCTGTTTTGCATTAAAAAGGAATAATGCGTCAGAGCTGCCGAGAAGAAAAAAGAGGAACGGAAGCCCGAAATTTCGCTCCCTTCCCGAAATAAAAAGGAGGAGCTCTCTCGGCTTAAAAAAGAACGGCTCATCGAATACATTTTCTAAATTGCGTCTGACCTTGTTCTCTCTCGGCTTAAATGTTTGTCGCCCTTGGCAATCTGTCGCGCATAAATTATCGAGGAAACGAGAAGGATGCACTTAGCGTCGCGCGCTCGCGCAGCAGAATAAGAGAGAAGGAGGAGTATATATCTACACACATTTCTCTTCCTCGCCTCGCCTTCCTTAAAATTCTTCCTCACGAGCTCGGCCGCGCGCAGTAGTGCCTCGCTTCTCTTTCTCTCCGCCATCGAATTTCCATCTTTTGTATCAAGATCCCAAAGTCTCGCGCCACATTGCACTCGAAGATTCCAACTTTCAAAAGCCTCTGGCTGCTTTCGCTCGCTCGCTCGCTCGCTCGTCCTTTGCCTATATACGCTACTAGTATCTTCCCACAATCTACTCCCCGCGGTTTTTTCCTCTCTCGCATCAGCATCCCCTCGGCACGCATATACACACTCTTATACCTATATACACGATTTCAGGCTGCACTTCCCAAATCCCGAGGGATTTTAAATAAGCTCTCCCGGAGCGCGAGAGACCGGGGCTAAGAAGCGAGAGGTGCAGGATGGGACATTAACTTCGACGCGCGCGTATATATATATAGGCACGAACGATTTTCAGGTATATAGACGGGCTCTTCTGCGCCGCGCGCGTTGACGTGTCCGAGTTCCCGGCGTAGAAAATTTCTCGATCGCTCCGAGGACGAAAACTGATATCCGGAGAGAGGTTCTTTTATTTTTTTAGGACTATCTCGACCTCTCCTCTTTTTTTCTTACTTCGTCCTGGGATTTCGGGCTTCCTGTAGCGTCAATATTTTCACTTCTACTAGGATAATATTGGCTTTGCTGTGCTAACTACACAAACTTGAGTTTCCGATTGTCTTGAAACTTTTCAATCTCGCTTTTTCTGCGCGTTACTTTTTTTCTTGAGTAAACGATTGACTTTTTCGAATGCTTAATTATTTAGTAACATTTAAACGTCATTTCCATTATGGGTGACGACATCTTTATCTTTATGTATTTACATTATAATTGAAAATATGGTCTTTGACATAAAAAAGAAATTCATTTGATTGTTAATCAGAAAACAAATTAACAACAACAACGTTATTAATTTATATAACAATTTTTTCAGCGAAACTCTTTTTTCAAATATAGCGTTGACCCAAAGTAATTTACTCAAAGTTTTTCAAACCAACAGGTGAACGCTTTTTTCCCATCTCCCAAAAAAGGGAAAACTCCATCCAACATAAAAACCCAGTGGGACAAACTATAGAATCGCCGCTAATAATCAGGCACTGCAGCTCCCTATACACACACAATTCGATCAGACCTGCTCGCCATAGCGGTAAAAGTATAATTCTCATTTTCCGAGCGAGCGAGCTTAGAGTCAGGAATTTCCCGGCAGAAAAGCATGAAGCGAAGAAGAAGAAGAAGAATAAAAGAGAGAGAGCGAACTCGCAAGCAGCTCTCTCGTGTCCGGTGCGCGCCTGCAGTCCTTTGTGAGCTCCCTCGGGATTTCTCGTGATGCGGCGCGCGCGCGCGCGTCTACCTATACACACGCACGCCGCGAAGGTAAAGGCCTCGCTGAAAAAAAGAGGCCCAAAAAGCCGGGCGCGCGCGCGCTGGACGAACGGTGGGGGCAGCCGGAGCGTGCGGCCGAAAATCATATATATATACCTGCACGTATATATAATGTATGTGGCTGGCCGCTCGTTCCCTCTCTCTCTCTCTCGCTTCTTTGGGCCCGGCAGTCTGGTGTTTTCTCGGGGGCCTTCCGAAAGCGGGGGCCTGCCGCGCGTGTATAGCTCCGTCCTCGTCTCTCCCTCGGCAGCCGAGCGAAGGGGGATCTCTATAATGTCGAGAAGTGGAGTGCACGTTCTCCTGATTATCCCCGGTCTGATGGCTCCACTGTGCGCGCTCGCGCGCCGGCCAGGGTTCATATACCTTGGCGCGAGAGCGCTGTATATTACGGCTGCCGTCGGCGCGCTGCTTTCGGGGCCCTATTACGCGCTGCCTACCCAACGGGTGTTTTTATTCAAACTGCTCCACTTTTTCTGCTTTTTCGGGCTTCTTGCTTTTCGGATTTTTAAAAGGTGTAATGTGGATTTTTGGCAGGTTTTTTTATCATGTTTTTGATGGTTTCTTGCTGGTTAATCTGTTACATTGCTAAATCGGTTATTTGATTTACCGCTACGTATTGTCGTTAAACTGTATATTTAATTATTAATATTTATTTTATTTATGATTGTAGTGTTTTTAAGAAGTATATAAGATTTTTGCAGAATTTAAGATTTCCTTTCGCAATGCACACGCGATCAATATCGATCGATAATACATCCTTTCCAAAACTAAATACCCAGTAAAAATCTGAGCTTATAGATGACAATCATATCCTTCTGAAAACCTTTTTAAAAAAAAAGCACGGAAACATCTGTCTTCCTACACCGACCTGATCGAATCGATAATTCGCATCTCAGCCATCGGCACAAGAAAAAACTCGTGTTATATGTAAATTCCCTTGCCGGTAAATATTTGCGATGTCGTACAGTACAAAAGCTCCGCGACAATGACTACAGCTCTTTTTCGAATGTACCATTTTTTTCTCTCGATCCCGCCGCACCCTTCAATACATATCACACCGTACTCGCTCAGCCCTTCACCTCGTACGAGTATATATACGTTAGAGATAAAAGAAGCTCACATCCTGTACCTACTTAGTCCCCGTAGGTGCATCGATGAAAGCCGCCCCCTCCCTGGGTGAAAGAACGCAGCCCAGAAGATAGCATCGCGCTGGATATAGCATGCGTTTTAAATATTTGCGAGTATTTGAAGAATCAAGGTAGAGAGAAGGAGAGAGAGTTTGGAAAGGAGACGATTCATACACCCGGTATGTGGGCTGCTCGGCCCCCGAAGCTTAAGGTTAGTCGAGCAGAGGCTACCTGAGCCATTCTCCGCTTTTTCGCTACCTCTCTATCTCCGTTTCGCTCGCTCTGCCTCCCGTGCTCCCTCTTTCTCTCTTGCTTTCATTCTCTGCTGTAAATACACCTATGGGTTGGCTCTCTATTCTTTCTCTCCCCAAGAACCGCTGCTTCTCTCTCTCTCACACACACACACGCACACACATACACAGTCACTCTCTAGTTGGGGTTGAGCTCTTGCAGGCCCTGAAGGGGAAGGTGGGACTTTTTATTCTCTCCCCCTCCCGCTCGTATCCTTTCCTTTTCTCTGGCTGCGCCTTTCTGTTCAGCGGGCTCTCTTTCTCTCTGTCTGCCGCGCTCGTAAAGTACGACCGGTCCGGGCGCTCGCTTCTTGTTTTTTTCTTCCTCCCCCCCCCCCCCTCTCTCTCTCTCTTTCTCCGTCGTCGTATGTTACCTGTAAAGCATGGCACAAACAGCCCTCCGCGAGTCGCGTGGCGCGCGCGCGCGCGCGAGAGAGAGAGCAACCACACAGGCCTGTATCTTCTTTCGGGGTAACTCGCTCTCACACATGTCTGAGCGTGCGTACGTACGTGTGTATGAGCGCCGAAAGAGTTCAATGCTACTAAATCAATTTAAAACAATTTAGCGTCCCGGAGAACAGAAGTGCGCGCGCTCTTTTCAATGGGTTACTGACTTCTTCCCTTGCCATTGAAGAGCCTTTTTTTCTTTCCTCTTCCTCTTTCGCTCTTGCTTTCAAGAGAGACGAGATAACAATAGGACTTTGACAGTTTCTCTACAGAGAGCTCTCTTGAGCTCGGGGAGAAGTATAATATATTATGCAAATTTCTGAGGAATTATGAGTTTTATTGGAGCGAAGGTGCTTTTTTAGGCGAGCCTTCGAGAACTTGTGAATTCATGTAGATGATGCTGCATATGTTCAGTTTGGGAGAGGCATTGTCTTTGTAGAATAAATGCTGTAGGTAATTCAATGGATATGGATTAAGCCATTTTATTTCATAATTTTTATGAGGTAAAATGCAATTGCACTTTTCTCTTTGCCTGCGATGTAATATCCCATTTCTGAGTCTCTACATCATCCTTTACTCATTTTAAAATGATGTATAATCTGTTGGCGCAGCTACGTTAACTGCGACGCAAACAGTACGTAAGCAAAAACAGTATATACATTATAAAAGAAATACAATCCTCACCGGCGGAGCGAGCAAAAGTCACAATTTTTCTCATCTCGCGAAAATATTTCGATTTCCAATGCGAAGCCCCCCCGAAAGTGTATGCAGTCGGAACGGCAGATGGCAACGCGGATTAACGAGGCGACGATGACTGCGATCGTCGCGCGCAGATATCGATAATGAATGATTTTCGGACGAAGGCAAACTGGTTGGTCGCTGGTATCACCTGTGTGTCGCCACCGCCTTGTGCCCAGCGTCGTTTTATCGCTCGCGTGCGGCGCGCCTTATCTCGATCGACATCTTGATTGACTGAATTTTTCTTCCTCCAGATCCGCGGAGGATATTCGGAAATTTTCGTTTTTACCAAAAAAAAAAGCGTTATGCAGGCGCTTGATCACTCGGACGGCTTCGGATGATTTTAATTGAATTTCCTTATCAGCCTAATGGTAATGGTTTAATTACCGATCGAGCGGGAAGGATTGGCTGCTATTAATAATTTTCTTGTCGAAGATCTACAATACACAATCTGGAAGAAATGCTCGAGTCTGGTTGAGATCTATAAGTAAGTGTTCAGGGTTCTTTTAATTGAAAGTTAATTAAAGACTTCAGCCAAATGGAAGTTTATTTGACACAACTTGATGTTATCAATGATGAAGGGATTCATTCTTTTTACCACCAAGTAAATTATAAAACCTGGTATGCAAATTACATTGAAATACAAACAACTTCAATAAAACAAAAATTAGATCAGATACCGAAATAATAAAAGAATATAGATTTAAAGTTGATTTGTGATATTTGACGTACAAAAAAGAGTCGAATCCATTTTGATAAAAAGATTTTTTTAACGAAAAAAAGGACTATATTTTTGAAATTTAAACATAAGTGAATTTATTTATTTTCCTATTCTGTACTCCAAATACTATTTATTTAAAAATTTATATACATCTTTAGAATTAAATATTAATTATTGTTGGATTTCTGTACTTTCTCAAGAACATTCCAATGCAAACAGAAAACTGATTTAGATTTTGAGATTAAATTATCGTTTTCCTTTTGAACTTACTATAATTCTTGAATTTAGAGATATTTAACAAGTACTTTAGAAGGCAATAAATATTTTAGACTTTTCATGTTGTAGCACAAGAATTTTCAATGAAAATTGTCTCTCTATATGTAAATGCTTTGAAATATGCAAACGAAAACTGCAATAATGCAATTTTCCTTAAAGCTGCGTGTTAAATAATCGTAAAATGAAAGTTTCAATTTCTTGGCTCATAGATACTTGAGTTTCACGATGACGTTTAAAATCATAAATTGAATTTAAACGAGCATAAAATTTCTTTAAAATCCATCCGTTAATTTTCTTACCAGATAAACTCTGAAAAAGTCAAAAAAGTCATATATAATTTTCCTATTTTCCATAAACTTTTGCTGCCAATTCCAACCAATTTAAAACTACAGGTATCAGCATAGCGAAACAAGCCTGTTAACCCAAAATTTCCAAAAACTCTCTCACCTCTCTCACACACCGGCCAGAAAAGCAGAGAGGTCAAAGTCCAGACGCGCCGGTTATTTAAGCCGCGTTAAGAACGGCAGATCGAGCAAGCTCGCACGCACCGGCAATTCGATCCGAGTGACACCGACGTTCCTCGTCGCGCAAAATTTCGACAGCAACAGCAGCAGCAGCAGCAGCAGCCGCCGCCGCGGTCCATTCGCAAACTGTCTGCGTGCGCTCCCCTAAAGCCACGAGCCTGTAGTAACGGGGGCAGTGCCATACTGTTAGCGTGCGCATCTCTCTCCCACTCTCTGCATAGGTGTTAATATCCGCGTGCAGCTCGGTGATTACCTGAGTGGTAAACCGAGTAAAATATAACGCGGAGGGAGAGAGCCCATATTAAGCCGTCGCGCGCGCGCGCGACCCTCGCAAAACGCATTCGTTGCATTCGCTGCATATCGAGGCTTTATATAGGCGCGCGGGACCATGGATCTGCGTTACCTCGAGTGTGAACTTTTCGCTTCTTCTCTTTTATCTTCTTTTTTAGGCCGCCGCCGTGAATTTATACGGCTGGACGTTGCTTTTCGGAGGACTGGCTGGGATTTGCTTTTGTTTGAGCTTCGCGAGGGTGAAAGGTGTCGTGAACTATTAATGGATTTATAGGGTTGGATGGGAAAACGTTGTGAATGCAGCTGTATTAAATCCTATATTGCAAAGCTATTTATACATATTTCGAATTAATACACTAATTAGAGTATAGGAATTTTGTACAGTTTACATGGATCAAAGGTTAATATAATATATATCAATACATCATTTTAAGCTTCATAAAATCCGCACGTTATTACCGCTAATACACGCAGTCCTAAAATTCAAAGGTCCAAATCATGCAAACACAGCCGAGATCACATAATCAGAGAAAATGACGATGCAAAAGCCACGGGAGAAATATAACGCAAGTCGTGTAATACGATCGGCGGGCGCGTGTAATGCCGAATTAATACCTGGGCCAAATCTGCGTGTAGATGCTATCTGCTCGCGCGGCGGGCCAGCCCGAGTGTAACGTAATGTGCAACAAATTCCCTATCGACGAGCCTCGTTTTCTACGCAACTTCGGAACACGCCCGCGATTTGCATATTGCCGGATCGAATGCCCGCTCGTGGACGAATCCAGCGAGCTGGCGTTTTAGCTTAGGCTGCTGCTTTATCGCTGGATCTCCGCTGTGTTCTCGCGTGCGCTGCGCGGCTCCAGAGCGTGTGTCTATGGCAAGCATTATAATCTCTTTTGGCGCATCTTGCCTGGCTCGCGTTCCGATGTCAATTAATGAGATTTCCGAAGAATGCAGCAGGCGAATAAAGATGCTTGAGAGATGGCCGGGTCGGTTGGGATTCTGGTAAATGTGGGGTTGGAAAGAGTTTTTACTGCTGGTACGAGGGAGTGGATTGAGTCTGAACTTTGGGATCTTGATTTTTGTGGACGCATCCTTTTAAGAGACACTGATCTACTTGATGTTCGAATACTGTTTATTAAAATTTAAAAATTTGAATTCGAGTACTTCTGAGGTTTTACTAAAATTTGACTTTTAGTTCGTTTATATTGTACACTAAGAAAAAAATTTAGTTATATTAATAAAAGATTAATCAATTGAATTAAAAATTTGTTGAATTATAAACAGTTTAATTGATTCAATTAACCCTTTCTATGAAAACTAAATTTTTTTTCTCAGTGTATGATTATGTTTTAGTGAAGTAGATGGTTCTTTGAAAGTTATCAATCGTTATTTAAAAAAGTATTAAAAATAGTAAATAAGAGCTTGATTACTCTTCGATAAAAATCGGATCTGTAAAAGTTAAACTACTTTATTTTTGTAAAGATACATATTTTATTATATATTACATATCTTTGATTTTAGATTAGTTTCAAGTATTTAGTTATAAGTTTTTCTACGTGCCACGTTCACCTCCTACAGGGTTTACTACATAAATTTTGGGTTCCATAAATTCAATTTAATTCTATTTTAATTATCTTTATTAATATTTTTTTTAAATAAGTTCAATTTTTTGATAAATACAGTAGTGATAAAAATTTTTTGTTAAATTTTATTGACAAATAAAATTAAGAAATGCATTAAGTTAAATTAATAGTAATAAACAGTATTTAGACAGAACCTAGAGATCCTGTGTTGGCTGATGTTAGAAAGCTAAGGATTCCATATCACACTGAATAGGGCTTCAATTCATATAAAATAAAAACACAACTTACTATTTTTATTTAGCTTTAAAGGCACAGTAGCGCTTCATCTATTAAGACTACATTAAACTAACAATTTGCCAATATTGTTCGCATCACTTTATGTATTTTCAATTATACCTTTAATTTTTATATGTCATATACTTCCTGGTAGAAAATTGATTATATTCTGAGCAGAATTTCTAGTCAACAAACGTTAAACTAATACTTATCTAGAAATTCTGTTCAAAGATTTTTTAGATTTTCCAGAATTTTTAGATAAGTGTTATTTCAACATTTGTTGGCCAGAAATTCTGCCTAGAATATGGTCAATTTTCTACCAGGGCTCATGCGTATACTAATTTATTCCCCTGTTTGTGATGTTGACTTCAGTGTTGTTTTCTTATCCTGTTTTTGTTTTAAACGGGATTGAATGTATATTTAAGGACTGAAAGGTGGAATGAATGCAGGTTCAAGCAAATGCTTATAAACTGGCCAAATACAGATGAAAATTGACGTAGTGCAATTTTTATTATGTGTTGTGTTTATCTTGCCTCAAAAACTTTCTTATTATACCTCTAGTTTAATGTACATAGTTTACTTACGAGGAGAGTGTCAGGGATTCGGATTACGGGTTCAGCTCAAACTTTCGGATTTGTTTTTAGATGTAACACTATTAGAACATGAGGAAAGCTGAAATATTAAACTCTATTGGTTCGAAAATTAAAGTTCACATATTTTCAGGTTTAGTATTAAATTATATTGAATAAAAATACCAGTCTTTAAAAGTAAATACAACAGCCTAGAAAAACTGCACATGTATCTCTTATGAGACATAAAATTAAACTAGAGAAGACGAGCTTTCATTTGTTAAATCCTTGAGGACTGCAATTTTCATTTAACGCGCATTTTTCAAAGCTATATTTGAACTGTTATGTTTGTTATATATTTTGTCCTTGTAAGATGTGTAATGATAATGTGAATTTATATAATGAATATATCTATATTTGAATTCACTTTGCAATTTGCCTGGTAGAAAATAGACCATTGAAAAATGGCCAATCGTCATTTTTTGACCATTTTAATATGACTAATTTTTGGAGTATTTATTGACTGTCAAAAATAGGTCAATCTATTATAAGTATATATATGCATATACTATACAGATATATAATGATAATACTAATCTACATCCACACACGCAGATGAATACAGAAGGCAGGGATGTTAAAACCGTCTCAAAACTTAAGAAATGCCCAAAATCCACCCTGGATTTGGATACGTTCAAATCCACTCTGGATTAATTATTAAGACGTGGTGTATTGCCTGTATCTTTGTTGTCGCAAAATGTTAGGTTAGGACTCACAGTACTTATGGATTAACTATTAATCCACGTTTCTTAACATTTAATATATATGATTTTTCAAATAGTATTATTTTACATTCTCATTTAAGAATGATATTTACTAACTAAAAAGATTTCTTTTTCTCAGTATAAAAAATCTATGCTGTGATAGTGTTAGTAATTCCAATTGTAAGAGCAATGATGAAGAAACGGATTTTGAATTACCAGAGTGTAATGAAATAAAGCAACTGCAAGAGTGGATAGTGAGAAAAAATGTACCG
>UELX01006675.1:0-10323 GCA_900480035.1 Eupelmus urozonus | reverse complement strand
ACGTTCCCCATTTTTTGGCCAGCGGATGGCCAATTGTCAAGAATTAGACATCCACTAGCCTAGTTTTAGACGCTTGATTTATTCAAAAGTGTAAATATAGAGTGCACTTAGACATCAAGAAAAATTATAAATAATACAAATTTGACTAGCAATATATCAGATAAACTTAACGTCTAAAATTTTCGTATTCATCATATTTATTAATACCTGAAAAGATATCCCAAAATGTAAGCAAAATTCATGACTTGGAGGCCTGGGCTTGACCTAGTTAGGCAACGTGACTTTATTTTCTAATTAGGATTTGATTTAAAATCCATAGTTACATGTCTTCTCGGAATATAAAGTTTCATTTTTAAATAATGTGTTTTTAATTAACTTTACATACATTCGAAAAATCAACCATTAACAATAAGACAAAGTATATATGATAAAATATTTTATCTAAAGATATCAAATACAAATAATAGTTCTGCTTCCAATCTCCAACCATTGAACAAGAAGACCCTTTTTCACAATTGCGTTATTTAACAAAAACATCCATGCCAAACACAAAACTCGCATTTTTCCAAGAACAATTTAACTAACACAGCGCGCGAGCGGCGCATACCTCCACGCGAGAATAACTCACGGATCCATTCATCTTTGTCGTGCGGCCTCTGGGCCACAGAGAGGAGCTTTATCTCGCTCGGATTTTTACAATTTCGGAGCGAGCCAGAGATCTGGTATCGGCAGCCAAGATCCGGCGCGGCAAAGTTCGAAAAAAAAAATTCTGATGATTCACGCTCGATGAAGTCGTCAAATGCTTCTCTTTCTCTCTCGCCCCCACCGACGCGGCGACGTTTTGACAGGAGGGTTGAGGGCGGCCCTGAGGATTTCTCCAGTGATCCTTCGCAAAGGGGATTATTCTGCTCGAGAGAAAATGCTCGGAGCTAGAGCCGGGTTCCACGAGTTCTGTTGCGGTGGTAGCCAGACAGATTTCTTTTTACGAATGATAAATAGCCGCCGATAGCATCTGTGTATCGGGCCGATTTTTGGGCTCCCGGTATTTCCTTTTCAGCGCTCGTCTGTTTCTTGGGTTGGGATGGGTTGGGGGGAGAGGGAGATAAAGGGTACACAAATTCGATAATTTACACGCGTTCCCGCGTGACAGATAATTACTTAGCTTGACGATTTTTACGACGTCGTTAAAATAGTTGGGATTCTAGATTGTTTTAAAGTGTGAAGGAATCCATGTTGCTGGTTAGGGGGGATACTAAATTTCCGAGGCAGCTAGTTTGGGGATTTATATTGCAAATATAATCGCTGACTGTATAAATTATTGTGGGTTCGTATTGAATTGTTCATCTTGAAACGTGATTTAGTACAAATTAAACTTTGTATACGAATCTCTAAATTTTTTAAATTTCTAATATTTATACTTTTTGAATATTTTTTAATGTATCAAACTGAAGTAAAAATTATCATTCAAGTATTTCTTTGTTGTAATTCGTGTAATATTACATTATATTAACATTTCCTTTTCTAACAGTATTGATACAAATAATGTTTTGTATTAATCAAATGTTCGATAGCCATCAATCTCACCCAAGAACTCTTTATTAAGGTGACCGGAAGCCATTTTTCCAAAACTCATCAAAAGATTCAGGTGCTGCCTTTTCTCACTTGTCTAAGAAACCATATTAATCTTATCTCTCGTCATGTCATTCTCTCCTATCTCAATGGAGTAGATCAAACGCTGATAGTTTTCCTCCCACATTCTCCAATATCAAAACAGTCACCTCAGAAGACATTCATAAAACACCTCATCAGATTAATCCCGATAAAAGAATCCAAGCAAAAAGCATCAGCCTTCAAAAAGCCCGGCAACATCTGCATTCTCGAAAACGCGCAAAACCTAAAAAACCACAGCTCGCAGACGTTAATGAACATCAAAGCCCTTTTAAAATCCCAGCATTCTCTCCATTCACAAGCGCGAGCAGTCCACGAAAGCTCAACAAAGCCAGGCCATCAAAAAAGCCCTGCACGCGCTCAGAGCATTGAAAATCCATCGAGAGGCGCGACTTGAGCGTGAAAGGGCCGGGCCATACCTCATCGAGAAAAAAGCCATCGGAAGAAACGCACATATAGAAATAGATTTGCCATCGGCACAATATCAGGCGAGTCACACGCACAGCAGAGCGAGCCTTTGCTGCCTCGGTCTCGCACAATAGTCGTCGTCAGTGGGAGCGTGCAGAGCGCGTGCGGCCAGAGTTCTGGGGTGGGGGGGATGAGAGAGGTGCGCGAGACTAAGAGAGTGAGGAGGAGGAGGGACCCTTTCGGAACGATGATAATATCTGTCCCCCGCAACGGCGGCCAACATCAAAGCGCGCGCATACACACGCGAAAAGTCGCGGACGCGCCCATGCCGCCCGCGCTCCTAATGGTCCTTTCACAAGAAAAAAATCACCCGTGGGATCAAGGAGAGAGGAGGGGGGGAGGGGGAGAGCCGAACCCTGAGAGGGTTCTTTCTCCGCATGTATAAGCATGTTCGAGTATGACATTGCGATTTTTTTTTCTTATAAGCGAGAGAGCCGAGAGAGGCCACGCACTTTTCATATACACAGCGTGGCGCGCATAATGCGTGTGCATGCGTCGCTGTTGGTACATCCTATAATTCTTGGCTAAATGTCAATTGCGCGGCTTGGTTTTTTTTTTTGGTTTGGTTGGGTGGTAGATGGGTTTTTAAAGTTTTATTGAGTGATCTTGCGAGGGATGTTGTAAATGGAGAATAGTTTTTATAGTTATAAGTTTAAAAGAATATATAATTATACTAGAATTAGAAAAAAATATTGTATTATTTTTTTGTAAATATAATTTGATAGTCTATAATTTTAAAATTATTATTTTAAGAACATCTATAAATTTATCAGCAAAATTGAGTAGACAAGAAGAGAGTTTCACGTCAGTTTAATAGAAATGCGTATACAAATTATGAAAGGTTAAAATGCATTTGTCTAAATCATTAAGTATTAATATGCTCAATGTTCTAGATAAAATATAAATTTAAAATTCTATAATATAAATGTAATGTATACAATAAGTTTAAAAAATAAATTTCTTCGTGTTATTGTCGGGTTTAGGTTCTTGGGGTGTTTTCCCCAAAAAATTACGCCGGACCAAGATTTTTCTTTAAACACCAATCAAAAAATACTCCTTGTTCGAGTTTTTTAATATATTTATATATGTTCTGTGCTCTTGTCGGACTCTACTTATTTTTCTTTCTGCTAGGCGCGAGATCAATGTGGGGAAGTGTTATTATTACGTGAAATATCTTATTAATTATTTCTTTCCCTTTATTCTCAAATAAAATATTTATTGTTTGACAAATGGCAAATGTAAAACTAGATTTAACAGTTATAAAAATTATATCGACGACATCATGTCGCGACTGGTCGCAGACTCGGACTCCTCTTGATTACCCTCTCCTAACCATTATATATGGCGAGAAATCAAAGAAAGGGGTGAGGATTCGTCGCTTACGATTCGTCCGAGATCGTCAGAAGATTCGTCGACAAAGTCTCATGCCCTTCCAGTGGCTCCTTGTCGCATAACAAAGTGCAACTTTGCATCTGCAGCGACGGATATCGTCGCGACCGTGTCACAGAACCCCTTTTTATCGTACACGTGCGCTCTTCTGCGCCGTGTGAGATCGCTGCGAGTGGTCTTCAAAACCTTCTAAACGCTTAATTATTTGTTCTTTTTGCTTCTAAATTCTTAGCTAAGGAAATATTACGGTTGTAGTTTTACTTTGTAAATCAGAGAAGTGATTCCTTTTACATTTGGTATTGATAAAAACTTAATGCGCTATGTAAAAATTAGAAATGACTCAAAATTGTAAAAGCAATTAATAATAATGCTTCAAAAAAAGTTACAAGGTATTTTTTGAAAACGCAAAAATCCCAGTACATAACAATAGTCTTAAAAAAATTGTACATATTTTAAAAATAAAATTGTACATATTTTAAAAATTCTTATAAAATAAAATTCCTTGTAAGTCTGTAGGCAGGCACTAACGTATAGTAAGATTTTATAACATTAATTAACTTCTCATACTTCATACTTCAACTTGATGAATGATACCTTACCGATGAACAGCCTTTTCACTTCAGTTTAAAACCGATTATCACGGGTGAGCTTAAAGTGATTCATTTAATACGATCGATCAACGCTGCACAATTATCAATTGTAAAGATGAAAAATTGATAAAGGATTTCAAAATTCTCACAAACACCTTACAACTCCCTTCATCACCTCACATCATCCCAAAGCATTTTATTCCAAACTCGATCGCTCCTCTAATCACATCAAGCCCCAAAAGTTCCCATAAAAACGTGCCACCAACCCTCAGCCCTCCAACAATGCCTCTTTAACTAACACCCGCATAAACATCTCCTGCTAACCTTACATCCCCAACAAAACCACAGCTAAAATAAAGCATAATACCCACTCTCCAAAAAAAAGCATATCCACGCACGCTTACGCCTGATCCGCGATGGGCTGCCCTCGCCCGAAAGCTCGCCGCGCGTGGGAATCCCGATCTACTTTGCCGAGCGCGCATACACTCACACACACGTGTCCGCGAATCGAAATCGCCGAAAAAGAAGCAACGCGAGGGCAAAAATAAGCCGGGCATCGTCGCGGAAAAGACTATACGAGCGAGAGAAGATCTTTCTCCCTCTCTCTCTCTCTCTCTCTCTTTCTCCGGCATAAAAGGCCCGAGGGCCCGGGGATCCGAGCCCGAGATATTGTGGACAGAGAGCCGCACCTTCGCCTGTGCGTGCGCTGAGAGTCTCTCTCGCTCCGCCCGCAACGCGTGCACTCCAGAGAGAGCGAGAGAGAGAGAGAGACTTTATTGCGACCACCGCAATGCATATATATAAGAGAGCCGCGGCGGAGCCTTTTGCTTGGATGTATATATGTACGGTCTATTCGTTGTGCCGTGCGAACAGGGCTTGAGAGAGCTGGCAGGCAACAAAGAGCAATGTCAAGCGATAACCTGCCGATTATTATTATCTTCCGTGTTCTGCGCGCGAGGCAGGCTCCAGCTATCGTCGCAACTTTGTTTTCCTTCGATGCTCGTTGGCTCGGGTTTTGTGTAAGCTCGATGGGCATTGCTCGTTTCTTTTGTTCGCGATCTTTGCCAAGTAGCGTGCTGCGATACTTTTATGCTGGGGTACTGGTAATGTGGAGGGTGTTTACCTTTGCGTGGGATATAGTTGGATGGGTGGTGGAAGAGGGAAATGGGATGTTTAATAAATCGTTTGTCAAAGCTTGACGAGTTGTACATTATCAAAACAGCCATCTTAAAGTTTAAAAGATGTGTTCTTATTAGTAGTTAAATTCGTGGTAGGAACACCGTTTGTAATTGCGGAGCTTACAATTAGTAAGCTTTTCAAAATTGAAATAATTTTATGCAAATTCCAAATATTTTCAAAATTATTATTTTTGTACAAATTAAGAAAGCGATTGTAATATTTGAACAATATTTCTACAATATCCATACGCTTGCGGAATTACATAAAAACTTGTAATGATTCTACATATATATAGTTCCGGATAAAATATAAGTTGCGTATGCAAAAAACGCAATCATTCATTAAAGCCAATACGAAGCGAGCAAAGCAAGCATACCCAAGACAAATGAACACATTAATTGTCCAAGCCGCTTACTTACAAAAGCCAGGCCCAGAAATGACCCGCTCACCGCGAGTCATTCCAGGCGCATAACCGCTCTCGTGTGTCGCCGCATTTTTCCCCGGTCTAATTAAATAAGTTTATCGATGCGCGAAAGTCGCATAACTCTCGGCCGAGCGAGGCAGAAAAAGCGATTTCTGCAGCCGTCGGCTCGCGCGGCCTCGTGTACAGCCCCGGACGATTAAGAAGCGAAAAAGCCGTTCCGCGATAAGATCGGCCAAAAGGTTGCGGACAAGAGAGAGAAATTTGAGCTGTGTGTATCTTCGACTCCCTAGGCTTATGTTCTTTCGGCGCGTGTATATACAGCGCACCTCCGGGGCCCCGTCGTCTTTCTTTTTGACACACACGCACACCCACGCACACGGACGTACCAATCCACGAGCGCGGCAGTGAGAGGAGTAAAAAAAAGGGCCAAGGGATCTGCTCTCGCGCGAAAACCCGATTTCGTCCCTCTCTCTCTCTTGGCGAGCTCTCGATGAGCGCCTGCAGCTCGGCCACTTTCACGCGGCGCGTATAGAACAATGGGGCGAGTGAACGAGGGCATTTCTTGAATGAGCCGAGCGCGCGCGAGCCAAAGGATGAATGGACGCGCTCGTTTCCCTCGCTCGCCGCGAGTGTGAATGAGTCTTCCCTATATATACAGCGTACACAGGATGGTGCGTACTTATGGGTGTATGGCTATGGTCTTGGCCGCTTTGTATGGGAGCAAGTAGGCTTTCTCGGTTAACGAGCGCTCGCGGGATGCTTTGCGCGCTGTACAATGTTCGCTTTTAATGGATGATGCCGCATCTGGACGAGAGGTGGCTGGGTTATTACGAGGATGTGCTGGTGAGAAAGCTGAGGGGTTATTAAGGAGAGGCTGGCGTGAATCAAGCGTGGTGACAACGCTTTTAGGTGGGTTTTAAGCTGGGAAAGTAGTTGGAGTGTGTTGAGGACTTGATGGGTTTAAAATTGACTTCGATATGGCTAATGCTGAATGTTCGGAAAAGTTGTTTATTTTGTAATATTTTATTGAATTGGTTGAGTAGAATAACAATACATGAAAAAAACAATTGTTGGAATAATTACTAAACAGACCGTAAAAATCCAAAAAGTTATTAATTTTTCAGGAATTTTAACTAAAAACATAGTAAATCTTAAAAAAAACTTACGTAAAAATTCCAAAAAAGTATAGTAATTTTTCGAATTTTCACAGTCTATTACCGCTGTAAATAACTATTTGGTAATTTTTACAAAAAAGATTTCTCCGTTTATAATTCTCTAATTATTATAAAATCAATGTGTACTATTATAGTCTCCACGCAACCGTCGATTTATAGAATAAGTAAGAACTAGTGAATAATTTTAGAATTAATAAATTATTTTTTTCTTGTTATTTTGGAAAAAATGTATAATAATTTAAACATGTATTCACTTCTCTCTGTCTAAATGAAACGATACAATCTTCATGTCAAAGTTCATCTAAACTCAAGATGTCAAACATACAGTAAAGGAATTTGACATTTTAAATTTTGACATAAAGCGTCACCTGTTCATAAGATAATTAATCAGTAAAATAAAAACCGTCTTTGTCGGTAGAGTAAGAATTGACAAAAGTGAATTGATCGTATCAACGACGACAGTCGAACATATATTTACTGGCCACGGTGTCACACGTGACAAAGTAAGATTGATCACAAAATCCTTTGAAGGAAATTTGGGGAAAACTGTTGAGCGCCGAGTACGTTGGAACACCTGGCTTTTTAGAAAACAAGGAAAAGTGAAACTGCTCTTTTGAATATTGTTCTTGTAGTTTGTTCAAATATGAATAATATTATTTATTTTTTTAACATTTTTAAAATACAGAAAATGGTTATCTTAAAGTGACTTCATAGAGGCACAACTTTTTTTGCTTGTGATTTGTGATCATCGCAAACACAATGTAAAATTTTGAATTTGACTTATAAATTAATTGCTATAAACCTATTAGTATTGGAGGAAAAGAATAATTCATACGCATGATCATTAATCAGCATTAAATATATTCCTAGGCTTATGGTAAATTACATGATAATACTTATCGTGTACTGATAAGTATACGATACAAAATATTAATCTGTATTATTATATTGAAAGTTTTTCAAATTGAAACTTTTATCATAGAAATTTTCTAAATTCCAGAGCAAATAATATCAATTTTCAACTGATGAATGCTCGAATCTTTCGTTTTCATTACTGTCGTACCCAGCTAAGTAAATTATGATTTCATATCTTCTACCACAGCACGTTTAAACTGACCAGCGTCACTTCCCAAGTAAAAACCTAAGTAATCGCAGTTTCCGAGCAGCCATACACCTCGCATTATTCATTGTTCCAACACAAACATTACAATACTTTCGGTTAACAAGACTCATTTCCTGTGGTCCTACTTTTTTTCTCAACAAGCATTTTATCTACTTCCGCATTGCATCACTACTTTTAGGCAATCTACATTTAGACCAGCTCCTCATCTTCTAAGAAATCATGCATAACTATCCGATGATACACTTAATAAACAGCGTTCTTCCCCCAAAGCTGCAAGTCACCTCGTTCTATACACTCTGTATCTTTATTACCTCCTCGATAAAAGCCACGAGCCAGCTCAATAGCCTAGCCGTGCGCGCGGCAATACGCGAATGCCAATAAAATTCCAATAAAGACTTTTGTCAAGACCTCGTTCTCAAGGTGTATACCTGCGTATACGTGTACAGAGAATCGGCGAATCATTCCATTGTCTCCTCGCCCGTACATAGCGCGCATCAAAAGTTACGCAGCGGGAGAATTATGGGTGCGTCGCGTTTAATGATAAACTCGCGCTCCAATGACATATCGCACCTAATTTCCCAGGCGAGCGGAAAAAAGGCACTAATCGCTCGGCTAATAGCAAAGAGAACCTAATGACGGGAATTAAGCTCTCCTTCCTTTTTTTCTGCTCTTCCTTTCGCGCGAGGTTGGATATGTATGCTCATACCAACTCGCGGCTATCTACGCGCGAGTTGCGAGTCCAACTGGATTTACCGAGGCGCGCGCTTGCGAACACGCCCATGTTTGTCTTGGCTTTTGAGTTACGCCGAAATTTTCACAGAAAGCCGTGCCGACGGAGAAGAAGGAGGAGGAGGAGGAGGCGAGGAAGACAGAGAAAGAGAGACTTATCATCAACGTCATCCGTAACGCCTTGTCATAAGGAGCGCAGAGCGAGGCGAGAGGAATAGATTGTTTGTCGATTTTTAGTCAGCCTTTACGGCCGCGTAAAGAGAGGCAGCTTTGAGGCCTCTCTCGCGCGTCTATAGTCGTAAAACTGCAGGCAAAAGAGAGCCGCCGCGGCGCGCGGAGCGAGAGAGTTACAGCTGCGAAGAGAATATGAATTTGCAATCTTATAGAAACGGCGCGACGGCTCGAGGCGGACGAAAGGCTCGTCGTTCCCTAATGGACTCAATACATTACGCTTAATATCTCAATGTTTTCCTTAATTTATTTTCATTATTCACTTAGGGATGAGTTTTTAGAGCTCGCCGGGCTTGTTAATGTTTTATGATAAATGCCGGCCGCGCGTTGGAGTTCGGATCGTTATGAGGATTTTTAAGGTTGCGTAATGCTGGGATACTTAATTCAATTTTCTGCGTGTCAATTAAAGTTTAGACGTATTTATGTAATTGAATTATAGTAAGTGTAATATCACTACATTGAACGGAGAGACGAAAGCTCGTTTATTAAACAGAGAATGTTTCGGTAAGAGTTTCTGAAAAAGTCAAAATGCTTATTGTACGATAAATGTCATTGCTCTCTGTCCAGAATTGCAAAATTTTTAAATTAAGATTTTTCGTGGTCGTAGAATTAGGAATACAAATTGACTTTATTAAAAAAAAAAATTAATAAAGGAATTTATAATTAAAATTAGAATTCCTAACAATTTTAATTTTCCGTACATTTTGCAAACCTGTCTTTGAATTGTTATAGTTTTTAACCAAGTTTATCTGCGGTACATAGCTAGTAAAATTTGTAATTTTGTATGTTATCTGTAAATGCAATCTACATTTACCCTTTTAAATTAATTATTTTATACTAATTTAAAATTTTTCGAACAAATTAAATAAGTCTGTTATTTTTGCGTGAAAAAATTCAGTATGAACTGTAATTTGACTATGATTTTTAGGTTAAATGAATCATTTTTTATAACTAATTGATTATTATATTTAGAGATACGCAATAATTTATTAAAAATTTACTTATTACTTCACAAATTTTCAATATCTTTGCTTACAGATACTTAAATTTCCCCAAATTTGAACAGTGACATTTTAGAAATTGCATTTAAATGTACATAAAATTTCATTAACATGTATGTGTTATTCTCTCACTAGATATACTCTCTTAAAGGAATAAAGCTTTTCCAATTATGTGAAAAGCAGATGAAAGCTTTGATTGTTTATCCTACTAAATGAACGATCATTTTTTCTAAATTAATTTATTTACTTTTAAAAAGTGGTATCTTTTTGCAATATTTTCTAAAGCTGAATATAAAAATATGTATAACTTGAGATTTTTTAACTAACAGAGTCTAATATTCCGGCT
>UELX01006674.1:0-10324 GCA_900480035.1 Eupelmus urozonus | reverse complement strand
GTCTTCTCTATATTTTAGGATGAGCAGACAATTCTATTGTATAAAAAAATAAAAATTCTTATCAGTTTTTGAGAAAAATTTGGCGTACAAATATTCAAATCAGTTTTTATTATTTTTCTTAGTTTATGGAATATTTTCATAGGTGAAAGTTTTTTCAAAATCTAGTAGGAATTTTCGAATTTCTTTATAGAATACAATAGTTTGTTCATCCTGAAATTTAGAAAAGATAACTATTATTTTTCACAAAAATAATAAATTCATTTATTACATAACAAAAAAATTAATTAGACAAAGACAGAGATATCTGGATTCCTCCTAAGAATAAATAATGCGTTTTCGTTTTTTATTAAATTAAATAAAGAAAATGTTTTAATAAAAATGTTGATGTAGCGTTTAATGTTTTTTACTCTATTTAATACAGGAAATGTTTTAATAAAAATATAGATGTAAAAAACAATTACTTTTCAATAAATAAATATATATTTAAAAATACACCTTAACTGTTGTTTAATTTAACTCCAAATTAAACATTTTTTAAAAGTTGATAATTCAGTATCTGAATTCTCGATCAGTAATATGCTGAATTACATTAATTTTTTAAAAGTATATATTTGAAATTATGGTATCAATTTTTTATTTGTTTAAATATTTTAACAATATGAAATATGAATCTAAACTAATATTATTTAATAAAATTCATATTAATTGTTAACGATAAGCAGTACGTTAAAATTCCCATTAAAGGTCACCAGTTAGCAGTTAAATTAGCTAATTTATTTTAAAAAATCGCTAGTTGTTCGCTAATTTTATAAAAACCCGTGAAAAACTAGCTAATTTATCGCCACAATTTCTACCAGGGTAGTGTTGTATCGACAACTATTTGGCCTTTGTAAACTTTTCTTAATAAAAAAAAATATTTATAACGAAAACAAATTGAAACAATTACAAAGTATTTTGTAATTACTTAATTTGGTTTTAAACGCAAAATTTTTGACAAAATACACTTTCTACCCTTTACCAATTAATTCGATGGGTCCTGGATGCCAAAGTCAATTGGTAAATGTAACAAATTAATATTTTGTATTTTCCAAGTATTTTTTTGAGTGTACATATTTGAAATATATTTAATTTAATATTTGAATATATTATTTAGTATAAGTTTAAAAGTTTTTAGATAAATTTTAATGATTCAGAAAGTCTACAAATAAGAAGTAAAATGAATGTACGAACAACTATGCTTCTGTAACGAGGTAGGAATTTTTGAGAAAAGAAGAAAACATACTCGCACTTTGCTTTGTGGGTGACTTATGTATGTATGGATGACTTTGGCTGATCCATCTGCAGTCTAAGCGGCCAGGCAAGTGATTCGTAACCTTTTTTATCCTTCCTATATATCAAGTGATACGAACTGCCGAGCAGACCTCTAAAGGTTGCTACGGCAGCTACTTACGAGCATCACCCGGCAACGTGTATATGTTTTGGGTGCTTATGTCACATTCCGTAGGCTTATAAACACCTGAAACATATTCATGTTACCTACCAGACAGTTTCTTAAGAGCGAAAAATTTCCTAAACAATCATCAAAGTTTCATAGATTACCTGCGGTTACCCATCCAAGTAGTGACCGCGCCCAACGCTGCTTAACTCTGATGATCGCGGTCGAGGTGCAGTTCCACTAACCCACCACCCTTCCGATTGTTTATGGGTGACCTATGAATATTTATCGGTAGCATAGAGATCTTCTAGTTTCAATGACTATAGCTGCAATATGGAATGGTTAATGGTTTTCTTTAACCTTTTGATAATCAATAGTTTTTTTTTAATCTCTATTATCACAAATAAAATGAATAATTAGCATCGCTCATAGCTACAAAAATTTTAATCTATGGCTTCGATACAATAAAAGCTGTCTTATACCTAAAAAATCTTTTAAATTATATAGCGATTTAGCTAATGTTATAGATTTGTTTTTGTAATTTCATTCATATTACTTTTTAAAAAATAATGCGCATAAAATAATTAATCTATATGAAGACTTGATTCAATTAATTAGAACTTTCACGCGAAGAAAATAGAGAAAGAAATACAATGATTACGGCAGAGGAAAATAATCTTCACTTATAACTTGGTACACCAAAACTTTATGCTTCATAAAAAGAATACATTGATATTGCTTAATTATTCAAGTGATTGCACGTTATAACTGTTTAAAATTGTAGAGTATATTTACACATAATGTATTGAGAGTAAAAATAGATAGAGAGATCACACGTAAATTCGTGTTGTGTACTTAGATTAAACAACGGTGATAGCTTGCACCCGATGGATGACTTTTTGCGTTATTACTTGATTTCTACTATCAACAGGTGTCTTTTTTATCGAATTTCGCAGTATTCTATGGCTTTATTTGACGCACGCTTCTTGTTCCGTTTAGAATTTGCCTAAAGCTCATTTAACCAATTGCTTACTATCTATTAAAGGAATGACGCACTCGTTCAATTTGTGTGAAGTAGTATTTGAAACTTTTTGTTTAGACTCATATTTCTTAATTTGAATAGCTATATTTTTTTATAATCGACAGAGGTATATAAACTCTAAACGATAATTTTTTACATTACCTTCTGAGCTTCACGGGGTTGATCTACTGATCACTTTAGTATTAATTAGAGGTGCAATGATTAGTTATAAACTATTTTTTTGCCTCATCGGCATTTCCTTGAGCATACCGCTCACGATTGCTGAAAATGGTATGTTAATAAATATTAAGCTATTACTTAGTTTTTATGTAGTCATATATATGTATATATTTTTTTTTTATTTTGATTTATTATTTGTAAAAAAATTAAAAATTTTTAGAGTTTCCATACTATTATATTATATAACTTCTTTTATCAGAGTAGATTTATTTAAACCATAAAATATATTAAAAAAGTACTACTAGATGGATAAACTTTTTTGCTATTTTAATAAAAATCTATTTAATATAAAATAAATGCCATTCTTTGTTGTTTTTTATATTTAGGGCGGACTCCTAGAATTATTCAAGGTCTTTTTGACTGTGAATACAATCGAACATACCACGCGGCTGTCTATGGACTCTTAAGTAATGGCACGGTGGATCTGAGTTGCGGTGGGGCTATAATCCATCATCGATATGTGTTGACCGCCGCACATTGCGTTTACGGCCGTCAACCAAATGATTTACTTATCAGAACTGGATGGAATTGTGGGAACCTAACGCATGAGTACGACGACAGAATTAGGTACCACCATGTCTCCAGGATTATGTATCACAAAGCGTACGTTCACTCTTTTTGCCGTCATCACCAGCACGATATAGCCATATTAAAGGTAAAAATACTCAATTAATTAATTGAACTTTTTGTGAAAAAATGTTGAATGTTTAGAAACAAATAACTACTTAAAATTAATCGTTCATCGAGTATAGCATTGTATGTACTAATTAAGATTTAATTTTTGATATTTTTTTATAGGTGAAAAATGGCTTTGATTTAACAGACGAGAAGCTGTATAAAAAGGTTCACCTTCCAGAAATCGATAATGATTATGAAGGTAATATGGTTACGTTGACTGGTTTAGGTTTAGATGGGAGAGCTAGGCATTCTAAGAAAGGGCTATACCCCAAAAAACTCAAGTACATGGTGGCAGAAGTTGTATCTCAGGAGCAATGCAAGAAAGAATCCCAATACATCTTAACAGAATCTAATTTATGCATTCGATCATACGAAAGCATCTCTGGTACCGGATTTTCGTGCAACGTAAGTTCCTTAATATTTTTAGCTTAAATTGAATATTTAAATTACATTTTTCATTTACAATTCTACATGACAAATTGGATAAAATCTAAAATTAAATTCCAGAATATTTTGCTAAACATTTAAAATTTTATTTTTAGAAAGATAATGGTGGTCCACTAGTCTATGATGGCGCCGTCATTGGAATCAAAAACAATCATAATAAAGAGTGCGCTTATTATAAAACAGAAGTCTTCACTAGAGTATCTCACTATTTGGATTTCATCCATAAAGTATTAAATCATGAAGTTTCAAGCAACATTGTTTACGTACCAGAAATTTCAAATTCCAATAAGAAGTTGAATATACCAAAGAAACAATCATGAAGTTTCTAGGGATACTGCTTACGTATAACATTCAAATCCTAATATATTAATAATTGTAAAATTTGTATAATATATCAATGTACAAACATTCATTCAATTGCGATTGAATCGATCGAAGAGTATTATATTAATATAATTGAATAATTATATGATTATTGAAAATACTTTTCTGTGACTTTTTATCTGTTCACTATATAAATTTTAAAATTTTTTTTAAAAATAAATGTTATTGGAAGTTAAATTTTTGTTGAAATAAAAATTTGACTAAAGATGTTCATAATTAAATGACAATCAAATCTAGAACGCATTTGTCAGTGTAAATAGTATTACAGTGTTAATTATTATTATTGTTATTATTATTATTATTATTGTTACTACTACTATATATATTTATTTTTATTAAATATAAATATCATGACTGTGAAAATAAATAAGATTATTTACGCACATGTTTACTTTTTCAAATTATTTATGGAAGTATGTAGTTTAAAAACAGACAAAATTGGCAAGATTAAAAAAACTTTTGAGATTCTACATTTCTTTAAAATAGTACTTTCTGCAACTAAGGGAATAAAGTCGTAGACGTACTTCCGCGGGTAGGTTTAGCCCGCAGTAATCACCTGAGGGTATAATCGTCTTAGCTCCGAAGGTGCATATAATACTTTACAAATTACATTAAAATTATTTTTTGTTAAATTTTTAATAGTTTAATATCAAAATTAAAATTTTCGGGAATAAAGTACCTTTATTTTGCGAGAATAAAGTAAAGCAGAAAAAAAGATTGTAAGGAATAAAATGCTGCGTTTGTCCGACTTTTTGGGTCAATAAAGTGGCCTTTACAGGTGAGACGAGAATACCACAATTTTATTTCTAATTGCCACTGTCTAGAGTTTGTTTATTAATGTTTTACCAAGAAAAAAATAAAATATATTGTAATATCTAGTATGTAAATGATTTTTAGACAAATTCAAAACTTCTATAATATATTAATTAACTTTATTATACTATATATACAATTGTAGATAAAAGTGCTAAACAATAATTTCATATATTTAGATACATCGCTCACATGAAAGTTTTTATTAACTGAACTTATTAATAAAAACATGCATCATATTCTTTTATAAAGAAGCAATCATATATTATTAATTATTTAACAATAAATGTTGGTATTTAAAAGAAACTTGTAAAATAATTAAGTCGAAGTAACATGTCACTTTTTCAAATAATGATTACTTTCATTTATTTGATTTAAAAGTCAATCAATTAAAGTAAACGATTTAATGATGCGTATAATTTTTGACTTCGTAATTATCAAATACTTTTTTTTTATTGAATTTTTATTCATTGACGTAATGTTTTTTCTACTTCTGTTTGGCTGTTAATGAATGTTGATAGAGCTAATAATCGATCGGAGCCAGATTTCAAGAACATATTTAATCAGTTTGCTTAGCGATATTTGGTTAATTTATGAAACGATGACCTTGGCAAAAGTGATATTTTTTGTTTTTTGGAGATATGCTACTTTTTTACAAATATGAAAATTCGCAGATGTGGCTTTACGTATTTAAGAAGCTTTTAAGTCTCAAAAGAACGCATTTGAGGATTACGCCTAATTCAGGCAGTAATTCGTTATCAGTTTTAGTTTCAATTTTTTTTTTTTAAGTTTCAAAATGTTTAACTGTAACGTATTTTTGTTTTTTATCGGAATTTCCATGTGTATACCGTTTATTAACTGTAAAGCTGTACGAAGTAAGTACTTATCCAATCAATGCAAATTATTCATATATTATGCTTTGTTTGATATTATACGTATTTATTTAACGTACTTAATATTAAATCTACTTAAATATATTAATAAATAGAAGCCGAATCCTCAGTAATTATCACAATGTAAATATTATTTTATTATTAGTATAAGTTTTAATGTTAAACGGAATAAATAACATAAAAAAGTTTATTATAAAAACAAAAAGTTTATAATTTTCAATCAAACTTCAATTTTCAAAAAATATGTTAAAAAATTCTAAAATATATTGATTTTTGCAACTTTTTATAATTTTAATATTAAAATTTTTATCTTTACTATTTTTCACTTTTTGTATTAATGAAAGATAATTTCAATCTATGATTTAGTAAATTCAAGCGTCCCTAGAATTTTTATGGGCGAGGTCGATACAGAAAATCAACATAGGTATCACGTTGCAATTCTAAGGCTTAAGAAGGATGGTAGTGTTGAACATATCTGTGGTGGAGCGATTCTTGATAATAAACATGTGCTAACGGCCGCTCACTGCATTTATGCTGAAAACAAGAATGAACTGTTAGTTAGAAGTGGATGGCAGAAGGATGATAAGAAGCCTCACGAACATAGGCAGATTTTCAGCCAGGTAGCTAAGATGATGTACCTACAAGACTACCACTACACTGAATGTCGCCAGCATCAGCACGATATTGCTATTCTGCAGGTACGATAATTCTATCGTCTATTCTTTGTTTCTACAAAAGCTTTTATACGACTTATAATACCAAAAAGTATTAAATGTTGAAAATTAAATTCAACATCTAATCGTTTTTGAGAATTAAATATAAAAAAATCACAATTGCGATCATTCCAGATCAAGAGAAGTTTCGACTTGGCTGATGACGCCAATTTCAGGAAAGTACAGTTGCCAGAATATGATAATGATTATGAAGGATACAAAGTCGTATTGTCCGGTTTTGGTGTTGACAAAATTCGAATAGTCACTAACAAAACGACCAAAACTAAAGAAGCCAAATTCCATTATCCTGAGGAACTTAAATACTTTGCAACAACAGTTCTGCCCATAGAGAAATGCAAGAAAGATTTACCAATTATTATGACAAATGAAAACCTTTGCACTCTGGCCAAGAATCCAACTGGTTTCACGTGCATCGTAAGTTAATATTTTATTCATTTTTAACAATTTTTTAACGATACGATAACTTTATGACATTTTTATGGATATAGTAAATATATTCAGTAACAGTATTGTTGTGTATGAGTGATTTTATCATAAATTTCATTGTTTGTGTAAAATAACATAGAGCCATTATATTGTACTTCAATACAATCAAGATTATTTACAATTGTACAAATATTATAAATGTTGAGAGCAATAACTGATAAAGATAACTTGCTATATATTGATTGTGAATCACAGTGTATATTTAGAAAAGAAATCCCAATTTAAGCTGAATAGTGAAGTTTTAGTCAAAAATAGCTATCTACGCACACATGGGTAATTTTTCCTTAGAACTTAAGACGACCTTGAAGGTTAGGTTAGGTTAGGTTAGGTTTTATTTCGTAGTTTAAAAATTACCCTCCAGCTTATAAAATTCTTTGGATTTCTAAGTTTTCCACCATTCTTCTGTCTTTATCGGATGGTGAAAGCTCAAAGCGAAATGGACTTAAGCAGAATACAGAATTATTTTCAGTAATTTATTTAAAACTATTAATAAAAAAATTATCCGTATTAAAAAATGCAACCCTTTGTTAATAGTATAAAAGTCCACTTTTATTTTTTTGTTAAAAGAATAAAAGTGAAGAAGACGTAAAAAATAAAAATAGTTGCTAATGCGAAAAGCCAAAAAGTCTTCCTTCTATTTTAATTTAGTTCACCAAATGTTTCGCTAATTGGAATTTACATTTCTTATCTGATGATTTGTATGGAAATCTGTTTTCACTTTACGATTCTAAGGTCATAAAACTGTACAAACAGTCGTAATAAGTTCAATTCTCATTAATTCAGGGGAATTAATTTAAGCTCCCAGCAAAAATGTCATATTTATTCTAACTGCTACTTATATTTCTGTATTATACTAGTTATGGCAGAATCACTCACAAACGATCGCTTATGTAATCCGTCCTTAAAAATATTATAACACATTTATTTTAATTTATAAACCCGTAACTATGAAAATACAATTAGTAATTGTTATTTATTTTCACAGGGTGATAGTGGAAGTCCTCTCGTCCGTGATGACGTTATCGTTGGAATCCGTAATAGCCACAACAAGAAATGCATCCACGATCAACCAGAATTGTTCACAAGAGTTTCATCTTACTTGGACTTTATTAAAAAAGTTTTAAACCATGAATCCTCTTATAGTATTGTTTATAAATAAACAAAAAGAGTTAGTAATATTTTGGATAGTTTAAAAGTAGATAAATGACGTTACGAAACGAATTATTTCAATCGATTAACATTTTGTAAATTATGTATGTAGGTTTAATTGTAATAAACGAATTTTTTATAAAAATATGATTTCTTGCAAATTTACAATTCTATATCGATGCTCCTTACGAAGACTATCACGTTTCTGTATATTTTAGCATGTAAACCTGTTAGTCTTCGTAAGAGGCGACGATATATACTTAAAAAATAATAAATTTAAATTAATATTAATTACTTTTTACTAAAATTTGTATTTCTCCAAAAACTAGATTATTACGAACATAAACTTTAGAAAGTAGTTCAAAATTTACAAATGAACGAATAGAAACAATTAATACCTTTTTTCTTGGAAAATAAATCTAATTAGCTAGAATTAGTAGCTGAAAATCAGACAGGTTTCTAGCTGGTTTCTAGTTAGACATTTGTTAAAATCATAATCAAATATCAAAATTAATTAAATTCGTATTATTATGGTTAAGCAGTTTATAGCATTTTAGTATATCTGAATGTATAAAAGAATTTCCTAGCGTAGTTCTTATCAAAATTAAATCCATGCATAAATATGAAAACTAAAAAAAGACACAAAAGTATCACATAATAACGATTTATTGTAATTATGAGGTTATATTAAAAAAAAATTCAGTTAAAATTTTGATGTTTTGAGGTTATATTAAAAAAATTCAGTTAAAATTTTAATGTTTTACTTAGATATCACTTATGTAAGGAAAATGTATCTGCAAAACTACTATACAAGTGAAGTTATTTAATATATTTGTGTTCGTTATATTATAAAACTCAAATCAAAAAGTTTAAACGGGTTCAAAAAAAGGTTTAAATAATATATTAAGAATTGAAGATACATTTTGAACTATAATATAACATTGTTTATAATAGATATAAAAGCAATTTTCCATAACAAATTGTGTGATTATCCAATGATCTTTCTTTGATTTTGTAATAAACATTTTTATATATCGATAACTTATGTAACATAACATCAGAGTCAGGCATTATATTAGTATTTTTGAATTAGCTTTCATTCTAGGTGGGATGTAGCTTTTTAAAAAAACCCTTTTTGTGTCTATCTATAAACTTAAAAAAAATAGTTAACTGTAACGTCAAACAAAAATATTGTTATTGTATTATCAAAATTACGTATTGTAACATAACTTTCCATGAATAAATTTAGGAAATATATGGATATTATACGTTATTTCTGATTCTAAAGTTTATTAAATTGATTTTATGATCATCACCTACATTATTTTAATACCTGATGTCTAAGTGTAATTATATTAGTATTGTTAACAAAATTTCAAAAAAAGGCAAATTTCTAGCTAGAAACTTGTAAAAAGTACTGCTAATTTTTAACTTATCTAATTAATTTCTAGCTGGAATAGCGTAAACAGATTGTTATAGAATGATTTTGGAGGGATTTAGTATGAGATAAAACAGTGAGAAAGTTCGCGGCAACGAAAAAACTTAACATAAAAAATCAAGAAAATGTAATTATTTATGCAAGTGGATTCATTAGGTAGCAACAAAGCTAACAATTTTCACGTATGGAATGATTTTTAAATTTATCAATGAGCTCAATGGGCCAGTTTGTAATTACCGAACATCTAGAAATTATTTGGCTTCTAAAAATTATCAAAATATCCGAATTCATCATCCTCTCCCAATTAAAGGGGCACATTCATGATTATAGAGTTTCTCGATTACTTTTTACTGGGGTATTAGAATAAGAAATTTGTGTTAAACTAAATAAGTGGTTATGATAGTACGAGCTGTACATTTCTATATTTTGAAGCCTATTCTCTAATGAATGGAAAATTCAACGTTCAAACAACCTTTATAAGTAATCTATTTTAGTTCCCCAAGCAAAAAAATTAAATACAGTCCATATATGATTGACTATATACAGTCCATATACGAAATTGGGCATATATTTTTTATATACAAAAGTCTGAGCTATTGTTTTGTT
>UELX01006673.1:0-10324 GCA_900480035.1 Eupelmus urozonus | reverse complement strand
TATAAGAGCATTTTGAAAAATGAACTACGGCTGCCATCTATAAGTACTTTCGCACATCGCATCGTTTGTCATTGTCGATACAGTCGGTAATTCAGGCGCTATGAAGTTTCACATATAGTATAGTATGCACCGAGTATATACATACACCGTGACTTGAGCGTGGAAAAACAAGAGACGAAGACTCGCACATGATCAGGCGTTTAGCGCACACAGTTTTCCCTCTACATCTATTCCGTTTGTTCTGAGTTTTTTATTTAGAGATCGGCGAAGTTGAAGCCAGCGATCGTGTAATCAAAGCCACCGGCATATTGTCAGAGAGTTTTTCTTTGTTTATTGAGATTTTTTTGACGGAGAGCTCGAGCGGTAAGTGCACTGATATACTTAATGTTTCCTTCTTTATTACTTGTTTTAGTCTTTTTATTTACTATCTGCAGTAGACGTGTGCGTCACGTTAAAATGGTGGCACCTTCATATTAATAGCGTTTGAAGTTTCATGAATTTGAAAGTATTCTTTTAAAATTTCCTAAATATTCTGCACACTGTACTTTAAGAGAAAAATAAAAGACTAGCAAAATGCTCACTGTTGTGAAGCAGCTATTATAATTCAACTTGAAATAAGATGCACACTATAGCTTAAATTATACATACGCGTTTGAATGAAGGTAAAAATTTGATAGGACTGTAAATAGTGATGAAATAATTTTTAAGATAACACAATTTTGTATTTAATATGCCTGCTTATGAAAGCTGGTACGCGTATACGCTCGTTTAGCCAGATTTCTTATAATAGGTGAAAATTTTAAGTTAAATATGGCTCTAATCTTCCCATTTATTGTAAAACAGCTAAAAGACACAAATCAATAAAATTAAATCGCGGATAAATTCTTTGAATTACGTCTGTACAGCGGCACAATACGCCTTACAGCTTTACTGCAGCTCACTGCCGCGCCAAAAACAGTTGACTGTGCTTCCCCTTCCGAAACAGTTTCTATATTTGAATGGAATCATTGTACGAAAGCCGGTTTTAAAAATTATTAGTATAATACGCCTACGCTTCTCTCTGAATATTGAATTTTTACGAGAAAGCATTACGTGCTTCTAAGTATTGTTTGAAGTAAAATTAAATAAATCATTTCCTTAAAATATGAAAACAAAAAAACGAGAAATACGGCATGAAGAATTTATCTCTAGAACATTTTAGCTGATACCCACTTAATCTAATATATGTAGCTGCATACTGGTCCAGGGCATTTTAATGTGGTCACCTATACTTATAGGTGTTCTGTCGAAAACGAATTATGTTAATTAATAACTTTCGTAAAAAAAATGTAAATTGTAAATTATTTCTTGGAAATTTTTTTTCTTAGTTAAATAAACACAAAATACGCACTCTTAATGGTTCTTCGGCAGTTGATATCATTGAAATCTTACAATACAACTCCATAAACAAACCTCAATATTTAAGGAATAACTGTTTCCGTAAATTAAAAAATCGTTTGTAAAAATTGTATTGATATAATATACACAGTTTAATTATGTAGAAGACGCGATTTTTCAACGCTATTATTTCAAAAATGAATAAGGGTTATCTCAAAAAGAGATAATCATTTCTTTCCAAATATGACAATTTAATAAAAAAAGGTTTCCAGAAAGAAAAAGTTTACTTAAAAATAAATTAGGTGCGGGTAACCATATTAAAATATCACGAATTACTCAGGTGGCCGCTGACTTAATTGTTTAAATAGTGCATAATGCTTTAAAGTATTTAATTAAACTTATAAGAAATCGATTCAAAATGTATACTTGAGTTTTATTTTGTCTGTGAGAAAAATTCTATCACCCCCGATTCAAGTTCCCGGTAAAGCAGATGATTATAAATATTTAATATTTCATTAAAAATACGTAAATTGAAGTTTTAAAACCGGGTAGATTATAATTTTATTTTACGAACGTTTAAATAAAATGTTTAAGTTCTTGTTATATTGCGAAACCATTTCTTATTTTTTAAAATCTATCGAGTGTAAAAAATGTCTTTACGTGAATTACGATATGCCAGTTGTTTTCTTTTCTAAATCATTTGGTTTATAGTTTAATGTTTTAGATTATATCAGCCTAATAATGTCATCTAAAAATGAAGAGACTGTGACCAATGAAAAGGAGCTGAATTCAAAAATGTTAGAATGTCCATTTACGTGGGCAATGGATGATATAGATAGTTCTATATTTACAGACTATTCACCTCATGATGTGGAGGGAAATGTTCCTTTGTTAAAACTTATGCGTATTATTATGACGATTTACATTCAAGTTAAAGAAGAAAAAGATAATAATGACACTTTGAAGAATATCGAAAAATGCGAAGAAATTATGACTTTGTTAAAAAAACAGTAAGAATAGTTTTTTAATACATACTTCGTAAGATTATATATAAAACGTTGAAAAGTCAAGGGCTACAAGTAACATTTCAAAAACATTATTTTCTTCATTTCCATGAACCTTTCAGTTGTAAAAATGATCTTCAAATAATCAAATTTTCAGAATTAATAAACTTTTATTTTACAGTAAATACATTTCAATAAGACTAAAAAATGCAGTATCAACGCTAGCAATTTATATTAATATATGAAGCATTTATCCAATTAAAATTAAATTATTAAATACCCATAATCTGGAGTTAATAGAATTTTTCATGTAAAATTCTAATTGATTTTAAAGTTAATATTTTGCATGAAATTTTTTGTTGCAAGAATTATATTTTATTATATGCTTCGATCGAAATTGTATTTGTAAAATTCAGACCTTTTAGGTAGTCAGAAATCAATTTTGAAAAAAAAAAATCAATTATCACGGAAAAGATCGAATTAAGAATTAAGTTATAAATATTAAAATTTTATCGCGATTAATATACTCGTATTTCGTATTTTCGAAATAAGAATAATCTTCAATTTTTTAAATAATTTCTAGAGAATCTGAAGCTTTTTATGATGCAGTGCATCATGTAGTAGAGGCAACGAAATACCACGCACTGCAAAAATTGGGAAAAGAAGACGAAGCAGAAAGGATCTTTGAGAAAATCAAAATTCTCGATCCAACAAATGAAATTGAGAGAAGCACCGTCTATGCGTGCCGCAGTATCGGCTGGTCCATTTACCACTATGTAGGTAAAGAAAAAGCTGTCGCTTTCATTCAAAAAGCTCTAGTGGACTCGCCGGATTATTACTTGTGGCATTTTATTCTGGGCAAAAATTTACGCAGAATTAGGCGAGATACTGGACTTAATAAGTCACCAAGTTTAGAAGAGAGAAATGCCTTTCTTAAGGCCTACAAAGAGACAAAAGACGCCGCCTACGGACTGTATGTTGCACAAATGTACAGAGAGGATAATAAAAAATCAGAGGCTATCAGAATGTACGAAGAAATACTAGAAAGTAGACCTACCCTCGATATGGTTTACTTGAGACTTGCACTTGGTTTTATACAACTGTTCAAACCATCGAAGGCCAAAATTTGCCTTGACGAGGTGGCCGATAGATGCGCAAGTAGTTCTATGTATTTGCACTATAAAGGAAGATACCACATGAAGATAAAAGAATTTAAAGTAAACCATAATTTCTTTATTGTTTTCTTATTTTTTAATAATTGTAGTCATTTAACAATTTGGTTTAATACTTTTGGATTATTATTTAAAAATTTAATATTATATCGGTATTTTGCTATAAGTATTGCCATTGTGTATAGAGAAATGAATTATAATATAGATTCTTTAAAAGCTGATAAAATTAAGATTATAAAGCACTTAACTAAAATAATCTATTTGTTAAATTTAATTTACTCACAGAAGTTCTTTATACTCAATTTATTAGGCCTGTGCAAAAGCTCGAGCTTTTATTCTCGGCTCGAGCGAGCTTTTGCGTAGGCCTAAAATTTATTTATTTTATAGACCCTCTTGTAAGATCGTAATTTTGTTCATTTTGAGAAAAGATTATTTTTTGCAATTCAATCGTTTTCAGGAAGCAGTAAATTACTTAAAAAAAGCTATGGAAACGGATAATTATCCGGCATCATTGGATTACGTTGTCTGTATGAGAAAATTAAATCCGTCTTATGATGCTACTGAAGTTTTATTGAAGCTAGTGACTTTAAGTAAATCTAAGAATTTTCCAAAGCCACAGTTGCAGAGCCTTTTCGCAGATGTTGCTTTTAATTATTTATGGAAAAAAGATATTAAAAATGCTCTGAAATTCTTTGTAGAAAGTATTGAAATAGACCCTACGAATAACGCTTTGATGGTACGTATTATATAATCATTACAATTTCTTTTATTTATGCCACACACATGATCAATCAAAGTTAAAAGCATTTTTACAAAATTTACTTTCCAGAAACATTATTCCGTTTTTAATTTAAGCATATCTCAAAATGTTTATCATGAGCTCGCAAAAGAAGTTTTTCCGGTGCTTAAAATACAACAAAAACGTGGTTTATTAGACAAAAATACATTAGAATTGTATAATGTATTGAAAATTCATTACGACAAATTTATGGAAAATCACATCCATTCTACTCAAAATGCATTCCAAAGAGTTCGTATGTAAATGGTATTGTTAATAAATTAATAATTCTATGCGGATTGAACATCATATTTTTAAATTTGACACGATTTTTATATATTTGAAAAAACATTTTAAATACGTTTGTTATTTAAATAACTAAACATACTGTTACTTATTTTTTAATTAAAAAACGTTTTATGACTGTAATTAACAAATTAAAAATTTTTTTTAAGTAAAACAAAAATAAAAAAATAATTAATAGATCCCTAAATTTCCAGATTTAAAATAACTTCTGGGAATAAAAATGCGATCTATATTTTATTTTAAATTCACTAAGTTTAATATTAAGATTGTCAATTTCCATAATGGAAATAATAAATATAAGAAATTTTATGTAAATTTAAGTAAATCTAAGAGAACAATAAAATATAAAAAAATGTGAAACAATGTAATAATTCCTTAGATTTTGCATTTATGTTTCAATAAGAAAATCTCTATATACTCTTCTTTAAATTTTCTCACCCTTTAGGAATTAGCTTATACTAATAATTTTTATTAATTTTAAATGGTATTGAATACTTACACTTTTTTACATTTTTAACAATTTCTTCAATTGCTTTAATTTATTTCTGTGCATTTATTGCATTTTTGTCTTATATTTTCGTTATCCCTTACATTATATCTATTTCGTACGTATTTACCTTTTCATTTTTCTTAAACTTTACAAAGTTTAACTACTTATTTTTATTTTTATTCTACAAGAAAATTTTAACATTTTAGCTTTTCATAACTTTAAAAGTAATTTTTAAAATAAAAACTTATTCTCTTAGCCCCGCTGCAATATTTCTATTAAATATAAACATTTTGGTAAACTTATAAATTGTATATGAATTAATTTACAAATAATTTTCATACTATACAAATCCTAAAAGAATATTTTGAAAAATAAACTGTGACTGCCATCTATAGGTACATACTTTCACAGAGCGTATCGATTCCGTATGTCGGTATTGCAGGCTGGTCGTGTTTGGAATCATAACATAACCTATTTTCATTGGGTTGCAGCCGACATTGATCCACATCGTAAACACGTGGAAAGTGTAATCAATGACGATACGACAGTTTATCTTTTTTTAAATAATCAATTAGTTAGGTAATTAAATTAGTATTTAGTCAAAATGCAGCACGATGATGTGAGTAAATCTATTAAATCAAATAAATTAAATAAAATATAATATAAACGTTAAATTACTCCATTTACGATTTTTAGGTTGTTTGGAGCATCATCAACAAATCATTTTGTTCTTTCAAAGTCAAGTAAATATCTACTGTTTTAATGAAATGAAGGGTAATTGTATTATCACTATACTAATAAAATTAATATTCTTTTGCAGTACAAAATCGCAAAGGTTTTGTAGAAATGAATACAATCTTACTGGCTTATGCAGTAGATCATCATGTCCATTAGCAAACAGTCAGTATGCAACAGTTAGAGAAGAAAATGGTATCATATACTTGTTCATGAGGACAGCTGAAAGGTATAGTTCTATTGTGATATTTTGAAAAAGTGTTGATTTTTATGTATTAAATTATTAAAATTAATATTCTATTTTAATATTTTAGAATTCATTGTCCAAAAAATTCATGGGAAAAAGTGAAATTGTCACGAAATTTTGAGAAGGCAATTCAACAAATTAATGAAAATTTGTTATACTGGCCTGGATTCATAAAATCAAAATGCAAACAGAGGTTCGTCAAAATTACACAGTATCTAATTCGGATGAGAAAATTGAAACTCAGGCGGCAGAAGAAACTTGTTCCTCTACAAAGAAAGATTGAAAGAAGAGAAAGACGCAGAGAAGAAAAGGCTCTTATTGCTGCAAAGCTTGATACTAATATTGAAAAACAGTTAATGGAACGATTGAAAAAAGGAGTGGTAAATTTTATTCATAAATTTAATAATAATCCGTATAAAATAATATATTTACTTAAATTAAATGCATTTAACATTACTTTTAGTACAAAGATATATATAACTTCCCACAAAAAGTTTTTGATAAAGCAGTTGAAGCTGTTGAAGTTGAAGGAGAAAGTGAAGCTGATAGTGAAGAAGAAGTAAGTTGAAATCATTTGCATTTGTTTGCGTTTTTATTCTTAATCAAATGTCAAATATATATATTATAATATATATATACAATTTCTTTTGATTGAATTACAGGATGAAAAACAAGAAATTGAAAAAGAAGTTGAAAAGGAATTAGAAGCTGAAGAAGAATTAGAAAAAAATACTTCAAAGTTTGTTGCTGCAGACAGTGATGATGACGATGATGATGATGACGATGAATATGAATATGAAATGGAATCAATGGTTTGATTTTTTAAGTCTTTTATATTAAAGCTTGTTTAATTTCGGTACAAATATAATAAACATATTTTTTAGGATGAAGAAAGTGATTCTGGCTTGAAGGAAGCAGTTGAAATGTCTAGTAGTTTTGAATCTGATGAAAGTGATATTGAGGTTTGTTTAATAGCATTAAACTGTTCAATTGTTGTTTCAAGATTTTTATCTAGATAGATTATATTGAAACATTTCTGTTACAGGACACTACTAGTGCATCTACGAGTAAAAACATTAAGATGCCTAAAGTTACAAAGAAAAGCAAAACACCTAGTAAAACAAAAACTAAACCAAAAGTGGAAATTGAATATGAAATTGAAGATGTACCAAGAGAAAGAGCACGTAGATAGTGTATTGTTATTCTATAAAAACTTGATTAATTTTTTAATAAATTGTGTTAAAAAACTAGTTTATTAATATATTTCTTAAAAACTATATTTTATTAAAATAATTTCTGATTAATTGGCTTAAAAATCAAATTGAATAATATTTATTATAAAAGTTAATAAGTATTTAAAATGTATGTACATACATGATTAAATATTTTTCTATCTTTTTAATTTTAATTCCTTTTAACTTACTGAATGAAAATAATATTTTTAAAAGTGTCTTTAACAGGAAAGTTAAAATAAAGAATACATCTTATATTTCAGTTTTTTATTAAATATTTAAAAAATGTATGCCTATATATACACACACATAAACTTAAAAATAATTTTATTAATCTACATAGTATTTTTATTTGTCATGATGTACAAAAATAATGGCATTTTTGTAAATATCGGCAATAATAGAGCATTAATCAACATTTTAATAAAAGTAAAATATTTTTTTCTTTTAAAATTAAAAAACTTAATTACTGCAAATAAGATAACACTAATATCCAATAAAATATAGACACATGAATACAAACCGAATAATTCTAGTTCTATGAAAAATACTGTTCACCCATAAAAAAATATGTTTGCGCGTAACATTAAACTTAGAAATCTCTTTATCTTTGTTTGCATACTACTATGATATGGAAAGATTCTTTAAACGATTGTAACAAATTAAAATGGCGCTGATTTGAATGAAATCGATTTTAATTACTATCATTCAAAGGACATCGTGATATAAAAACTATTTAGTCCCTAATGTGTCCTAACTATACGAGCCCTTCAACTCGCTCACTTAACACAAAACTTCCACGTCTACCACCTCTCTCCTCTTAAAAAAACAGACGAATCCCCTCAGAAAATTAGATCCACCCCTGCTCAATATACGTCAACACGATCTGGTGCCACTTGTCGTAGCCCATCTTATTAATCTCGCTGGTCAGCACGACCGACTCCAGCTGGCTGGGCTCGTAGGTGCTCTTGTCTATCTCCGCGCAGAAGAACTTGATCGCCAGTATATTATGAAAGAACTCGACGCTCGCGTCAATCTTCAGCTGCTGGTCGAACGCCTTCCTGCTAAACGCCGACACGTCGCATCGCATCCTTCCGAGCACTTCTACGAGCGTCTCGTAATACAGATCCAGCAGCTCGTCCAGATGCCGGGTCATCACCTCGTGCGAGGTGCTCGAGCACAAGAAGTAGGGCAGATCCTTAAGGGGACTGTTGCAGAGATAATTCTGGAAGTCGATGAACTTCACCCCGGTTAAATTGCCGTCCTCGTCCTTTTTGTAGAGTATATTGTTGGTCCAGAAGTCGCAGTGGGCCACGGATATCCAGGGCTCGGCTGGCATCTGCAGGTCGTTGAACAGCATCTTGTTGCTGTCCATGAACTTGGCGAGCCTGGGGCCGTGGGCCGCGATCCTTGGGTCCTTCAGCATCATGTCGAACATCGCTGATATCATTTCCGCCGTGCTGTCCTTGGCCTTGAAAGCTTCTATGGCCGCGTGCTTGGTTACGTCGGTCCAGAAGCTGGGCCGGTGCTGCCTGCATGCGATGCCCAGGGCGTGGAAGCGCGCCAGGGATTTTATGGCTAGTTTAGAGTGGCTGAGGTCCAGACCTGGGAAGAGAGTTCGTTGATTAAGAGGATGTCATTGTTGTAAAATTCATGTATTGGCTTTCGTTAATGTTGCGAAAATTGTCGTGTTATTATTTTATGTGCTTAGTACTCCAGTTATTAGTACTAGGTAGTTAATTACATAATGTATTCATTAAAACTAATACCTATAACAAAATACTGGGAATACAAAACCGCTTAATTTTCAAAATAAATGTTTTTACACTTTTACGGTTTGAAACGTTAGATTATTTATATAAAACTATTAATTTTAACAAAAACCTTAAAATTCAGTTGAAGTATCGTTTCGTATGACTACGAAGTACGACATTCCTTTAATGGGTGTATGTATAGGTTGAAATGTTTATGATTCATTCGGTGGAAAGAATTTTTTTGTGGAACGCGGGAGGTGATGCAATTTGGAGAATGACTGCGTGATTTTCAAAAATTGTGAGTTTATGCTCTGTCAAGAAGTTAACAGACAGATGTAGATTAACGTTTTAATTGTTATCAACAGATATACAGGTTTTTATTTGAAGATTTAATGCGCGAAGCTATTGTGAAATAAGCATTGTGGCAGCGCTATTGTTAATAGCATTATCTTTTTTAGGGCCAATAATTGAGTGGTTTAACGCTCTAGCTGTTAATGAAAGTCTATACGTAAGAATTTTTCCGTAATTGTGTAATTGCTTATTTAAACAAAATAAGTCGATAGGATTCAATAAAAAAAGTTGTAGCTTCTGTGTATATAAGCACAGATACGGTTTTTTTTATTTGGATTGATACTTTTATCAATACAGTGTCAATATATTATGCTGTATGTTGATAATTCGTTATTGATGAGTAAGTGATAAGCAATATTTTTTATCGTCTGATTTTGCTAAAATTGTTTTTATTAGCGCTTACATTGTAATACAAGTGACATAAGAGTATACTAAAATTCACAATAGGTTTTATTGTATGTTAACTATAATGACGATTTTGTTGGATATTTTAAAATTTGCATTATATAAGCGAAATGTCTTTATTGTTTTTGCAATTCGTTTTTGCATACTCTTTCAGCTTAACAGAATTTTAAAAAACATTACTGTAATTCTTCTTTTATTATTTTTTATGGAAAACTATACGTTCAGTGATTTATTTCATGACTACATTGAAATTGTATAACAAATGTTTTTACTTAGATGTGCAATAATAAATAAATAAATGTATCTACCTATCTACATATTATCTAAAACATATATTGGACATCGCATGAAATCTTTTACAAAAATTCTGAAAGAATTTGACGTGTCAATCGAATTTCTACTCTCTAAATTTAAATCAGTGAAAAATTCACTGATGTTGGTAGTGGTTAGTTTTTCCGCTGATTAATCAGTGC
>UELX01006672.1:0-10324 GCA_900480035.1 Eupelmus urozonus | reverse complement strand
ATTTGAAATACTGTATTTTTCAAATGTATTTTGTATTTGTATTTAAAGAATTAAATACTGAATTAGCCCACCCCTGTTCATGCAATATAAAAGTATTACATTTTGAATATATAGCTAGATAATGGTAGTAATGAGGGTAAGAGCATCATACTCGCCTTGTAATTATGGAGCCTTGAGGGCTCGAGATCCGTAAGTGGATCTACTACAATGTTAGGCGAAATTAATAATGTTTTTTTTAAATAACAGATTTTTACCTTTAAAAGATAAAATTACTTTTTCTCCATCCTTGTACTACAATTAAAAATATTTATAAGGATAATGAAAAAAATTGAACAAAATCTACATTTACTACATTATTTTGTATATAATGGATTCGCTTTTAACTACATATAAACAACGGAAAAAAATAATACAAAAACTTTAATGCAGCGAGAGAAACAAAAAAAAATTTCCACTAAACCCTTTATTCAATTAAAAGCCATTAAATTAAATGAAACAATACACATTAACAAAACAAAGCTCTCACGCCTTTAATCAAAAAGCTCACCCCACCTCTCATTCACAGATGGACGATGCAGCTCCTGGAAGAATTCTTCCGGCAAGGCGACAAGGAGAGGGAACTCGGCCTACCCTTCTCCCCGCTCTGCGATCGAAACAATACCTTGGTGGCCGAGTCGCAAATAGGCTTCATCGAATTCATCGTCGAGCCGAGCATGCAGGTCTGCAGCGACATGCTGGAGACGATTCTGGCGCCGCTAAACGCCAAGGAGAGCGTCGACGAATCCAGCGGAGGTATGCAGAAGAAAATATCGATTTTCGCCGCTCTCCGGCCCCGCTCTGCGCTTTAATCTTATCCGGTGGAGCATTAATTACGGAAATCGCGTGATTTGTGGGCGGGTTTTAGTCCGATTGATATTTAATAATGACCTTGTGAATATGTAGCGCGACATAGTTAACGCGATTTTTATTGTGATCAACGAGAGGGCTGTATTTTTTACAAAATAAGAGCTTTACTTCAATTTATGCAAAGAAACGCGAGTGGAACGTTAAACTAAACGACTTTGTAATTAATCAATCAACAACTTTAAGCCGTGGAACTGACGCGCCTTCTAGCTACCTGTAACAGCACTACTCAGCGAGAAAAGTAATTGAATATTTTTTCTTCCCGCTTCCAGTACCACCAGCGGAGCGAAAATTCCAGATCGTAAAGCCCTGGACAGCGTGTCTCGTCGAGAACAAAAGGATCTGGAAGGAGCAAGCCGTCAAAGGTAAATACAATCAATGCCGCATTTTTCCAGGAAATTAATTCCTTTGTACCTGCGCCCTTTCCCTCATCGCAAAAAAAAACGCAATTAGTTATTCCATCCTATATTCGCATCAGTCGATAGTTGCAAGCCCCAGCGAAGAGCTCCGGTATCGAATTTCATTATTTCTCTTTCCACCTCTCCGCAGATGCCGAACTCAGGGCACAAAGGGAACAAGCCGAGCAGAAGGAGGCCGATGAGGAGGAGACGGCCCCGACGACGACGACGACGGAGGCCGCGAGCGACAGCACACAGCCGACGGAAGAGTGATCCTTGCGAAACAAAGAATACTTCCTCTAAAGCGCAATACTCGCGCGCGCGCGAGGCGGCTCGCTATCAAGTAGTATTAGAGCCCGCTCCTCGCTTGGAGAGCTGACGATAAGCCGGAGAGAGACAGTAAACAGGTGAAAGTTCACCCGACGCGAAGAGAAGTGTAGAGAGAGAGAGAAAGAGAGCGGGAGAAAAAAGTGGAACAACTCTTTAGGTTACGAGCATCGCAATAAACGTTATTTTTTCATGACAGCCGTAGACGGCGAGTCAAGAGTTTTGTTATTTCCGCGCGGCGCGTGTCAAGGAGGAGCGGACGGCGGAGCTTGTCGCAGCAATATCGCCGTCGCTATCGTCGCATCTACGAACGATCGCTGCTGCTTCGACATATATGCGAGCAGTATAACTCAGGCTCGGCGCTTTTTATCCGCGTCAGACTGAAAGCGCACCTTATATACTCCACGCGAATGTGTAATCGACGTTGACGTATACACACTTATCCCCCAGCCCGTGAGCCGCTCGTGAAACGTATTTTTTTAAACGCGAAATTCAAGCCGCTTGATTTTTTACTGTACTCCTCTCGGTGCGTGCTTCACGCGCGCTAATCGTAAATGTTCGTTTCTCTCCCCTATGATTCGACGATGTAGAAGGAGCTCAAAGTGATCCGTAGCGATGGTAGTCTTACGTTAGCGACCTCTTGTATCTCACAGACTTCTAGTGACGCTTAATTTTAAGTACACTCATAACACAGGCACACGCACACTCACACACACTCTCAGATACACTATACACCCACGCACACGATATGTTAGCAAATTCGAAGTAGAGCGTGTGACACTAGCGTATGATCTGCACAAAAAAAAGGGAAGAAAGTTCAGGAAGTACATCCGAGTCGAAGGAGCCGCGCATCTAGCTCAACGCCGTGAGAGAAAGGGGAGTCCAGATCAGAAGGATGATTTTCCTTAACGTTGAGGAAGAGGCGCTTAAACCTCTCCCTCTCGAGCGACGGCGAGCCAGAGCTTTTGTGCCCCTCTCGAAGTAACGAGAGGAAGCTAAGCAAGCTCGGGAAAAGAGACGATCTGATTTCGAGAAGAGCCGGACAAAAGACTAGTAGCAGGATTCTCTGCGCGCCGCTTCGACGGGTCCGATGGATAACTTGAACTTCAAACTTTTAGTCCTGTGTACATATATATGACTCCACTTGCCAGCCCTCCTGTATAAATATATAACGAGCGGGATCCGTCGCCGAGTCGACGGCGGTCAGGTTGTAAAGGGACTATTCATTGTTAGACATGTATTTATCGATCATCTCTTCTCGCGTGTAAATAATGTGAAAGGTATACAGGAGAAGAAGAGAGAGGAAGGTGTTGTAATGGAAATTAAAATACTCGGCGATAGTCGACGCGATGTTGTTATTCGTTTTTTTCTTTTTTTTTTTAATATATGTGCGACGTGCGTGTTGTGCGTGTATTTTTTATTGGATTTTACGATATTGAATTTTTTAGGGAAAGTCTATGTTGAGCGCTTTTTGGACGAGAGTTTTGTTGTCGTGTCACAGACAGGAGCCTTTTTACGATTAAGTTTTTGTTTTATTTACTTCAGAGAGTAAATTAAGCGTTAAGGGACATTGCTGTAGCGAGGTAAAAGGTGTTGGTTTGAAGGAAGGATGTTGGAAGTATACCTACTCAAACTAGTCTGTGTCACTTTTTGTTAAAGAATGATTAGATTTTGGTTACAGATAGCGGACAATTACGGTATTAATATATAAACCAAATTTGATGTAAGAATATTTGTATACCAATTCATCGCCTTTTCAGCATCTTTTACTACATAAATTAACGTAACAATCAAAATAGTTTTAATAACCGAGCATCCGATATAAAATCCGACATATAATATACTCTTAACTAGCTGATCAAACAAATAACAAACTTTTCCAGTGGCTAAACGTAAATTTAAACCTCAACCACAACTAAAAAATAAAGTGCAAAAGACAGACACAAAAATGAAAGCACGAAAGACAACGTGAACGTATATAACTAGAGCTCAAGTCGACCACAAAATGGACCGAAAGTCGGCGTCTGTCTGACCAGCAGCCAGAGAAGAAAACGTCACACAAAGTCAAAGCGAGCAGTGCTTGAAGCGCGCGCAACCGCGCGTAAATATACGTACATACATATATATACTCGACCGATCGTCGATGCAAACACACAAATCGTGCCGCCTCTCGTAGCCTTAGACACTCGAGACGCGCGCGTGCACGCTTAGTACGAAAAAGTAGCTAGACAGACAGAGAGCGAGAGTGAGAGAGCGAAAGAGAGAAAGAGGTGAACGTATTTTCTACCCCCTCTATAGAAGCGAAAAACTTCTTTGCCGCCCGTCTGTTTGTATCACCTCGCGCGGGCGCGAGAGCATCGCTATATATACATACATATAGGTACACCCAGCCACGTAGCTATAAACAGCCGTAATCGTTGAATTTGCGCGAGGCACGGAGAGAGAAAGTGAGAGAAAGTTTTGACATGCACGCGGGCGTGCGTATATGTGCGTTAGCTCTCCCTTCCATCCGATGGATTTCGCGCCCCCATCTCCGCCCGGTGCGAGAGCTTTTCATTATCCGCAGCGAGATTCGAGCCGCGCGTTTGCTAATCAGGCGCGTCCCTGCACGCCGAGTGCGATCGCGAGGAAATTATTCGATTTTAGGTTACGATCGAGCTTTTTTGTTTTTGGAATTGACGCTTGCGCTTTTTCATTTCGCGTCATCGAATTCGATTATCCAGCCGGATAAGCGCGGCGATGATTTTTCGCGTCCTTTTCGCTTGGCGCTCGCAGTGGAGTTTTGCAGAAGCTATCAGCCGGTTGTATGATTCGAGTCTAATGACGCGCAACGGCCGGACCGTTTTCGGCGCTGCGATTGCTTTATCGATTTTTAAGCGGACGCTTCCGTTCGATGAAAAGTTTGCGGTTCAGAGAGTGTTGTTATGAAGTGGTGGAATATATAAGGAATTGTTGAAATGGTTACGGAATACGTGTTTGCTTTAAGTATGTTGAAAAATAACAGTGTCATTTTCGCTTTACCATTTGTGAACTTAATTACATTACTTGTTTTGAACTTATTTTAAAAATGAAAGTTCTATTTATTTTGACACATGCAAATATTGTATTATTTTTCAATTCCACGTGGATGGCAATCTGAAAATATGATAAAAGATTGCATTTATTTAATAAAATATACTTTGCATACAAAAAAATTCAACATATTAAGAATAAAATTATGGAAAAGTGGAAAACAAGAAAAAATAACATTATTACAGCTAATTTTTTTATTACGTAATATAAAGTTTATTTTCATAAAATGCAAATTAACATTATGTAAACAAATTTTAAAAGTAAAATTAATTACAAAATATTTTCACATTTTCTATAATCTACATATATTAACAATTTTCAGAATAAATCTTATTAAATTTTTATATTTGATTCATAGCTATATCTTATGTGTAATAAGATAATATTATTATATGCATAATCATGTAGCTTACATACTGAACTAAAGTTATTCGAAAAAGTATTAAAACTATAATAAATTGATGTAATTATATCAAAATTGTTTTTATACAAATTTCTTATTAAAACTAATGCTTGAACTTTTATATATAACCATATCGGTTCCTACCCATGCTAAAAGAAACAATATTTGTATCTGTCGGAATAAACTCTAAGAAATCAAAATAATTATGCTAATTTTCATTCTTTTACGCTTAAAATTAAAGTATAAAATAAAGCTTAAAAATTCTCTGAAATTGAAAGTTCATAGTAAAAAGGTCGAAATAAGTGAAATAATTACCGTAATCACGTAATTCAAGCACGTTTTTCGCCCCTCCACGCTCGTAAAAATCGCTCTAAAATGACGTCTCGAACGTCCTATAAGTCGGGAAGCGGTGCAAAGGTGCGCAAGATAAACCGTAGATTCGCGACACGTACGCGTAAAAGTCGATTGTCATCGGTATATGCTTGTAGCTCCACGTGCGCTGTAAAGTCGCAAACGAGAGCCAATCGCACAAGACTTTCTCATGCAAATTTGCTCAATTCGAAAGCTATGATACAGCCAGCTGTAGACCTCTTGTACGTATCGATTTCATATAACATGCAGGCGTTATGTAAAAACCCTCGTCTTTCATTAGTGAGAAAAAAAAGTCGAAATGTGCGTACGTGTGCATGGCTAAATCTTAATAAAAGGACGCTTCTTGAATGAGATTTGATCATTTTTCTCGTTCTAGCCGATGTATAACACCAACTATTAGGAAGTTTTTAAATAACGTAAATAATATTATGAGAGCGTTGAAAATTTCAAAGTACTATTAAAAAATATGTGAGATATACTATTTAGCACGTACAACAAAATTTTTGATTTTATAATTAAAATTTCTATTGTACAAAATTCAAATATTAAATGCATCTTCAGTAATATTCAAAGTACTGGACAGCTTATTAATCGTTATTATTATGAAATATAAGTTCCACTCTGTCAAATTTCAGAAATTCCAAAGTGTTAGCGTTTGTACCTTATATCGAATAATTAAACTTTTAAATTAGTTTTTATTATTATATGCCACAGAATATTCAGTTCAGAACAAATATATTTGGCACGATGCTTATTGCAATGAAAGAGTTTAATCCTAAATTTTATTTTTACTTATCATCCGTGAGATTCGGAACAGGCGAATTCATTTTCCAGGGCATAAAAGCAAAACTTTAGAAATCAACGGTTTTTCTCATTTATCGCTTCTACGTATGAAATGGACCGCTGAAAAAAGGCGCGTGGAATTAGGCAAAAATAAAAGCGCGAAGAAGAAATGGCAGGTGCCGGGGCACATAAACGGCTGGCAGCGCCAACGCGCTGAACCGTCTCGCAATAAAAGATATAAAAGCCGACCGGAAGCTTTCAGCGCGAAATAAAACTCAGCGGCCGAGTAAAAACCTACCCGTTCGTTTGGAGCTTTAAAGCCAAGCGCGATATATACGTATACAGCGGCGGGTTTCTTCCCGACAAACCCGTACAAGCGAGAAGGAGACGCGCGCGATTTCGAGTTCCTTTTGTTTCCGTTCTGTTGATTTGAGAAATTGTGAGAATGTGTGTCTGCTCGGCTGAAACGCGCCGCGTCTTACGGATGTGAATTGCTTATTTGTTCTACATTTTTTGCGCTGATTAAGAAGTTTGCGAAAGAAGCCGCTGAAGTTGATTGATTAAGAAGATAATTAATTAGTGTTGTTTATTTTTTTGTAAACCTCTCGAGTTGATGAATCATTATCCATTTTTCTTTTTTACTTTTCATTATGTAGGCATGAATTTGAGAAAAAATTACTCTTAATTTAGAAAAGTGTAGCACAAATAAACAAAGTGCTTATTTCTTATCAAAGCTATGCGTATATGTATAATAATAAAGTACATAATGGTACAACCACACGGATTTGGGAGGTTTCTTCAATGTCATTTAGCGTACCCAATGCGATATGTAGGCAAAACTTTTTGCACGTAGAAAAAGTTTAATAAAGCATAAAATTATTTCGAGAGAATTTAATATTTGTAGATCATATCGACTTTAGACTGGTCGTTGAATTGTTTATTGTGAGGATTTAGAAGATTTTATGCACTATTTCCTGTAATTTATAATAGTTTACTTGTTTTCTTTTTATAAGTCGTTATCGAGATCAAGTTTTGTACAAAATGATTAGTGTAAATAAGTGAAAAAAAAGATGATCTGCAATTGTTTGTTTATTGTTTGAGTAAAGTTACTTATTAAAGCGTAATATATTTTATGTCTAAAAATTCTCAAAAATTATGTAAATAACACAAAAATTTAAATGATAAAGGTGTGAGTCATTTATAAATAGGCTTGACACTTACAAAATCTCACCAGAAACTCATGTGTAGGTAAGTTATAGTTGTGCGTTCAAAGAGGTGAATATCAAAGAATAAAAAAACAATAATGAAAGAAAAGAGAATGTCATTTTTTCACATACCTTAGATAATTTACAAATTTCATACTTCAAAGTGTGTGCATATATATGATAAAGTCTAAACGATTTGATCGTTCCTATCAGCGATGCATAAAAAAAGTTTCGTATCACTGTTTCTCCTCAAAACAATTAATGCGATATCGCACTTAATCGTAAGATATAAGGCATTTCTATAACTACTTTTAATGTCACTCAGTCCTTTCTTATCGCCATTAATTGTGTATCTTTCAGGAAATGCGCCGAGGTCAAGTAATTGGTAAAATGCATATCAGTATTTTCATTCATTCTTCTACAATAAACGCGATATGAAATAAATTTGAATTATGTATTAATGGAAAAGTATTGCAGTTTTACTAAATTTCATTGACTGCAAAGCTTCGCAAAATTAACTGCAAACTTTTAAGTATTTGTTCCTGATTCACCTATTTTAAATATATTTATGATATACTAAAAACGCTTTTATGTTAATACGTTGTACGATATTTATAAATTGATACTATCTCAAAAAGAATATGGCGCATAAAAAGATCATTAAAAGCTGAGAGAAAAATTTTTAAACCTTGGTTTATAACTAGCGATATCTATTAAAAATTATTGACAACGGTTACATACCTTAACTTTAGAAATAAGTATATTCTTTAATCATTTACAAAATAATGAATATATTAATGACGACCAAGTACTTATAAAGAAAATCGTACTTAAAATTCTGCAGCTAATGGCTCTTCTGTTTTTGCGCAGCTCATAAAAGAATACGCTAAAAAGGCGAGCGGAAAGATTAATGTATCTACTTAAAAAATTACCACGGGCATTTCTTCGTGTAGCGGACAAGGGGCCAATCGCACAATAGATCTTTACATAAATTATAATTCGAGCCACGGTTATTGATTTCTGTACATAAACTTCAGAAAGGGAAATGTGATCATAATAATTGTCTCTGGGACTGTCTTGTAATACTGCTGATTGCGTCCGAGACGCCTGCGATTGATGTGATTCAGTCACTGAATAAAAGAAAAATAATCAAAAGTACTATAATGCCACGTACACCCTTGATTTGTCGTATAAATAAGGCAATCAAGATGAGAAAAAGAATATTTTTTCGCTCCACGTTTTTTTCTTGCGAAACATGTAAATGCAAACATAAAGACGGCAGCGAAAAACCATTCTTTTTCTTTCCTGACAATGGTATATTAATTATCCTCGAATTTAGTGCCGTTTCGGATCATATCGTGGACTAGACAAAAGAAAGAAAAATAATAAAATAAAAGCGAAGCGTAATGTAAATAAAACCGATATTTTTCGGAACGGAAAGCCGGGACAAACATTATATTTGACCAATGACCACTGATACTTTTAATTGAACAGCAAAATAATAGGTGAAATCTATGTATCTACTGTATGTAATAACATATGCACATACTTCTATATTGTCTATGTACATAGATGTTTACATTTCTAAAATCATGGTCGAAATACGACAATAATTATGCATTCAGTTAATATAATAAGTTTTTTTAAAGTAAATTCGACAAACCTTTATTTTAATTTTTTTAATATTATGTATACACTTCTCAACGTGCAAGATATTCTTTAAACGTAATGATAATTTATATACCTAACTGCAGTAAAAAATCAAAATGTTACTTGTAATGGTAATAATTGTTATCGTATTTTGGCTACTACTCCACATTGATACGCGCGAATAAAATAACAAATCTTTATAATAGAAGAGACTTATTTGAGCAAAGAATAAAAGATTTTGTGTATATGTAAGCATTGTAAAGTGAAAAAATGAAAGAAATGTATATTATTATAAAATCTTTAGGAATTATTTTCCAGCACAATTCGATCACAGAGATATGTAAATACTCCCTAAGTCAGCACCACTTCATGTACGTTTAATGTACTGCAATTAATGTGTAATGAGGTAAGAGAAACATTAAAATATATACAACACAAGCGTAATTATGTAATTAATATTATGTACGCGTCTATAAAAATATGTGAGATCGATTAAATTAGTTAAATCTTAAAAAAATTCTTATTTTAGCGTTCCTATAATAAACATATCAACATCCTTCATTCCATATAAACTATCAAAAAGTAGTGTAAAAACTAGATATATAACTAGATATATCTTAATGTTTAGAAAGATTTTTTTTTTAAGATAAATATCTGATTTATCTTATTAAATTAAAAATTATATAGAATATGTTTCATTAATTTTTACATCAATGTCAAATATTCTATTGGTTGAATGAATTTTTTTAATACATTTTTATTGATTTATGAAATTTTTCTACTTTCTTATAACAACATATATACATGCGAATACAAAATTTATGTGCAGTCAGTCTGTAAGCCTTTATTTTATTTGTTCATAATCTTGTTGATAAATTTTATATTTATTTGTATAAGCATATTTTAATTTACTTACGTACTTGTGCTTTAATATCTAGAAAATTAAATCGCAATAATCATATTATAATATGTCAGAAGGATTCAAGAGCTAGATGCAACGTAATGACTGACATATCGATATCTGTTAGTGCAAGCTACACTAAATCAGTGGATAAGTGACATAGATATATAGGTGTACTAAAATTAGTAGTAGGTGTACTAACATTAGCATTATAGTGCAATTTTTTATTTAGTCTTACCAGGAGAGCCCATGAGATCCGGGTCACCAATTTTGCTGAAACTTTGCCTGAAGTTTAGTTCTGGTATGAGTA
>UELX01006671.1:0-10327 GCA_900480035.1 Eupelmus urozonus | reverse complement strand
ATACACGGCGGCGGCGGCGAAATATCTTTATAATATAGAGAGATATATATTGCACTCCCCAGAATTTTCTCGATAAAAGTACAATTATAAAATTCAACTTTTCAGCGCGATATAAAGACAGCAATTATATTAGCTGAGCTATAGTTATACATAGTTATACATTAAGGGTTTCTACGTACCCGACGAAAAATGACCATCTCTATACCTGGGGGTACAACGTACAACGAAGCGTCTTACTTCGTCTAGTATGCACATCACATTTAAAGAAGGAATGAATAAAATTGAATTTGACGATGACATAGTGAATAGTGTTTACGATAGTCATTATTTCAAGTTGACCAAACAGTTGCAAACATTTATTGGTTTATGGCCATTCGAAAGAGGATCGGCTAAAACTGTTCGACACATTTCAGTATACTTCTTTTTTGCTCTGATATTAATACCACTAGTAAGTTTAAATTTTTTAATTTAATAATAAGATAAAAATTTATAAATGTTTAATTTTATACCTTATATTGCAAAATTAATATATTCTACTAGATAGTTAAGTATTTAAAGAATATAGGTATAAAAGACATTCGTACAAAAGTTTTATTTCATAAGTCTTGCTTCAGATTTTTTATATTTTATATATATTTGCAATATTATCAGAGTGTAATTTTGTCACAAGTAGACGATCACAAATATCTAAAGCAATTTTCTCTTGAAACTAAAATTCTGTAAGAAAAATTAACTGATTTTTTGTAAGAGTTTCCTTTCTCTCATAAACCTTAAGGGGCCAGCCTAAGTCAAACCTAAGTTTAAGTGTGTCTAATTATTTATTTAAAAAATTATTTATTAATTTTTTTTCAAAGAAACAATTCATTGATTCTGTAGTACTACTCTCAAGGAGTATTTTAATCCTGCTCTGGTAAAAATTGGTGAACGTGTTGGATCAAAAATCTGTAATAAATGGGAATAAAAGTTAAAATTTAAGGTTTTTAATGTGCCAAAACTACATGAAATACGTATAGTATAGTAAGTAAAAAAGGTTTATATTAACTAAAATTAAGATCTACTTTTAAAAGTAAGAATTATTTTATTTATTTTTATTCCATTTGACTTAGGATTGTTCTCTTAAAGGTAATTTTTACTTAAAAATGAGTTTAAAATAAGAATTATTTATATAACTACTTTTTCTGTATTATAGTATGAAAAATGGAAGTTTTCAAATGACAATAGAATTTTTAATACAATATTTTTATTACAATATTTTTTTAATCTAGATAAAAGCACAATTTAGCAAAAATTTTAAGATTTTTGATAGATAAAATATTTTTAAAATTTGAAAAATTTAAATTAAATAAATACTAAAAGATTCTCAATTGATTTGTCACTTAAAGTATTCATTACATCATATTTCAACGATTATAAATATTAGATTAATGGCTGTAGACTATGGTGCGGCATAAATCTAGATATTTGTTGCGAAAATCTGATGGGAACAATTTATGTCATGGCCATGATTATGAAAACTTATATTACTTATGCTTATCAAAATAAGGTATTCTTTACTATTACTTTTGACCCCTTAAATGACAGTGGATCATATATATGTACAGAAAAAATCGTGCCAAAACTGGCAGTGGGTCATATATGTACAAATTGGAATAATTTTGACCAAACTTGGTATGCAATTATCATGTGGTTTTCTGAGTACTCGAAAACTCTAGTACTTCGATTTAATAAATATTCTTTCCATGATATAAGAGACTCAGAGAGAAAAAATTTTCAACACTTCAACACTTATTTTTAACCTCCTCGGAATTTCATAAGCCGAAAACAACAACGGGAATGAAATCAGCAACCTCAAAAATCCATACATACACCAGTTTTGTGTAACTATGAATAGTATTTGCGGCTACCAGTTTTGGCACGAAAAGTTATAAATACCTTGCCAGTTAAGGGGTTTAATTACAAATACAGTTTCTTACGTTCTACAATATCTTTTTTCACAGTTAAAAATTGTATTTCAAACAGTGGCTAAGAATTGGTTAAGTTTAAATGATCCAAAAGAGAGAGATATTATTTTAAAATATGCAACACTGGGAAAACTAAAAGCTGTTGGGTATTTCTGTACGACTTTCAAATATAAATAAAAATTTCAATTAATTTATAGCGCATAACAACTAGGTATATTTGGGATACGGTTTCAGATGTTGAAATATGAAGTAAACCGAAATTTCAGACTCTAACGCTTTAGAAAGACGCTCAAGTTATTCATATTTTTAGTTTCATTTTAAGGAAATATTGATAAAAACACTATTTTTCAAACCTTTTTTGTTTAACCTAGAAAAAACTTGTATGTATCTGTAATTAAATAAAATTAAACTAGAAGAGACAAGCTTTCATTTGCTTTTTGCAGAATTAAAATATTCTACGTCACTCAAAAATAATAACAGTTCAAAGTGCAACAACGAAAATGTACCCAAACTATAATTCCAATTTTACTCGTTATTTATACCTTTTTATCCCTAACTGCAAACTTTTATAACTTTTAAAGGAAGAAGAATATTTTAATTCTGCAAAAAGCAAATGAAAGCTTGTCTCTTCTAGTTCAATTTTATGTAATTACAGATACATACAAGTTTTTTCTAGGCTAAATAAAAAAGGTTTGAAAAATAGCGTTTGTATCAATATTTCGTTAAAATAAAACTAAAAATATGAATAACTTGAGTTTTCTAAAGCGTTAGGGTCTAAAGTTTCGGTTTTCTTTATATTTCAACATCTGAAACCGTATCCCAAAGTTTGAGCAAAATCCGAGATCCAAATCCCTGACACTCTCCTAGTAAGTGCAACAAATTTTAATTCGTTTTTTCTAGAATTGAAAAACATTAATCTGAAATTGTAACAGATCGAATTAGAGTAACGAAATTACATTGTTAAATAATTGTAAATGTTATAGCAGATATGAATTTAGATGACATTACGTTGTTCCAATTCAATAACTGATGTAACTATGAAATATCAAAAAACTATAATCACGTTACTTTCTACTTTTTAAATGAACTAGAGTGTGAAGTTCAAACTTTATAGAGGTTTAAAGATGTATGAGGAATAAAACAATATTGCTGCCTAAAATATCTTAATACTGAAATACAGCAGTAAATTATTATTAAATAATTTGTGTATGTGATAACAAATTTTTTTTGTCAGATAGTAAAATAATCTAGTACAATAAATATTTGGAAAATTAGGATTAGTCTTAAATATCAATGTTGATAAGATTTAGATACAAACAATATACAGTTTGATTCATGAATTGTACACTGTGATTCATAGTTAATATATAAATATATATATTTTTAGATTCTTTGTGTATTACTAAATAATATTATCAAATAAAAAATTGTATTTATTAAAAAAAAAAAAAAAAAATTATTTATAGATATTATTTGTATATGAATTGTATATTCGCTAATATATGTGCAAAGTTTTATTTAAAAAGCTCATGACGGACTCAAATCAGAGACGTATATGACACATATGCCTTATGTGCGTTCCATATTAACTTTTAGTAAGAAGATTTTTTTTTAAATGTTCCCAGTGACAGTTTATACCTATTGGATCATGGACTTCGTTGATACTTTTATTTGGCTAGAAACCTAAATTGAATAATAATAAATATTATTTGATTATTAATTAGATAATTGAATTAGTACAAAAATTTGAGCTATGGACATTTTTAGTATCGTCTTTCGAATAATATTATCTACTCAAAATTTTAAGATAAGTATATTAAAATTTGCTTTTTTAATTTTTAAAAGTTAATGTAAGATTTGTATAAACTGTATCATTCTTGTCTGGAGTAAAATTGATTTTCCCAAGATAATACTAAAAATATAATACAGATTATTCAATTACAAATATCATAGTGGATTCGATACGGATTCAATTTTTTCTGACTAAAATGGCAATGGCAAAATTTCAGTAAAATTTATGAGCAAGAATGTGTGGCTTCTCATTGTTAGTTGTAATCATGACATACAATAAAGCTTAGTAAAAAGTTATAAAAAATTGGTATGCTATGCTCTTTTAAAATTATAAGTATAGATATGAGTTTAATCCTTATAAGTAAGATTATTGATAAAAAGATTTATTGCTACTGACATCTGGAAGGAACATAAAATAATAAAATATTGGTCATTGCTCCAAACTTCAATCGTTAGTATTTTGTTATCACTATAATTAAATACCGACAGTGGGTCTGTGGTGTCTGGTTTTATTCATTTTGCGTATACTTCTTTTTTAAAGAAGGATTTATAATATTTTATTGCTCATAATAAAGATAGTAAGATACTTAAATAATTAAGCAAATTTATTAATCAAAATAATAAAGAATCGGGTTTTTAACCTTTGATATGAACAGCAGTTATGCGTAGTTATACGTATTTAGATAACAAATAAAAATTTTTGTTTTAAAAACTTGCTATTATATTTAATGCCAATATCTTTAATTAACAATTATTATAATATCAATCTACTTATACTGTGACAAATATTCTAATTACGCATGATTTATGATTGCACTTCAAAAAAAGAGAGACGAAAATCAATCAGCTTTACACTGATGAAAATCAATTCATAAAATAACTACGTATATTTAATTTATTATCCAATAACTACACAAATTGTACCTATATTTTCTTGAATAAAATTTGCATAAAATACAACATTTTTTACTATGTACGAATTAAAAAGTCTGAAAAATATAGTTTTTTCGTTAGAATGGATATTTAACAAATCATGCGATACACAAAATATTTAGATTTTAAAATATATAAGTAAAAAATGAGCTATAAATCAGTAAGAATGTTTCATTATTTAATATTGGCATTTCCAATTTTCAAATATTTTTCATTACTTTTGTTTTTAACAATGTTTTATAAACTATTCTCCATAACAACCAAAATATTCTTTTGCTTTTTAATTTTTTGCAAGAAATTAAATTATTAAACAAATAAAAATAACAGCATCCCGCTGTAGTAGTTGATTTAGTTTCTAATAGAAATTCATATAGTAATTTAAAAATGAGATGCTCTAAAAAGAATAGTAATAATATTATGAATAAATATGAAACAAATAAATTGTTAAAAAATGCTCAAAATAGATATTTTTTGTGAATGGTATGTAGAAATAATTCTTTATTTCATGCTAATAAAAATGATGTAGGTAAAAGTTTTCATAAATGTTATCTGTGAATATTTTCCAGTATACGCATTTATTTGCTAAGTCCGATGGAAAACATAGATAAATAGATTTTTAATATTAACATAAATAAGAAAGACAGCCTGTCAAAGACAGTCTAATCTGCATCCCATGTGTTACAAAAACTATAAAAAATAGATTTCAGTTATCCTGCTTAGATTAAGCTGTCAAGAATGTGTGGGAATTTTCTATGACTAACTCAAATAAACGGTGATCTTTAACGCAAAAAACTCAAGTCGAGAGTAATTTAAAATGTTCAATTAACAATTAAATGGATTGTAAAAGTTATAGATATATAATTTTAGTTAAGCATTAGAACTCAGTTTGTCTTGAAAATACTTGAAATAGGAATTAGTTTTCGTAAATGTGTATATTGAAACTTTAGGCTTTGAAATTTGAAATGCGGTATATATATCATTCAAAATATAATAAATTGAAGGGAAAAAATTCTAAATTAACTAATTATATAATTTAAAGAAAGTCACCTACTTTAATTAAAAAAAAATTGTCTATTCTATAATTTTATGAAACTTAAATTTTTATAATTAAGCAAAATAGAAAAAAAAATTAGTTACAAATTTCGGGTTAGTTCTAATATTATGTTTAATAAAAATTTTTCAATTTATTAGTGTTTATTCTAATTCGTACTTTTTTGTTTATTAAATTCTAATGTTAGCTTAAAGGAATTATTTTATTTATTTATTTTTATTTATTAATTAGAAATATTTGCTGATATCTAATACGATATCATAATCAGACGTTACTTTAAAACGGTGATCAGTACTAAGAGGTTTAGATAAAAAAGGATTAATTATTCTAGCTCGTTATATTAATTTTTTAATCTTTAAATGTATTCGTTTATAATCTTTGGACCAATATAAGAAGGAGCAAATCTATAAATCAGATATCCTTATCAAAGAACATTCATTTAATTGCTTGTATCAGAGGGGGAAGTGTCTATAAATAATAAGCCTTTAGAAAAATATTGCTTTTGCCATAGGGAAACTTGTCGCAAAGACTTCATCATGAATCCTGAGAAAGTACCCACATTGCCAAGTAAAGTATTTACCTTCTAGCTTAAGGCATATTAAGCTTGAATTTACTCTTTTAATATGTCCTTTTTCACTATAAATAAGAAAATATTTTTCATTTATAGAAAAATTTGGTACAAGGCACGTGCAGGTGCTTCTAGCGTCTCTGACGTTACTAATTGCTTATGGCATGCGAGTCTCAATGTCCGTTGCTATTGTAGCCATGACTGATAAGAATTCAGATTTCAAAGTATGTATAAAGAAATAATTGAATTAGGAAACCTATTATCAAATATCAAATTTTCGCATTTCCTTTGGTAAGAAATTAATACGTTTTACAGACCTACAACTGGACTGTCAGTCAATCATCCATGATTTTGAGCTCTTTCCTGTGGGGCTACGCAATTTCGCTTTTACCCAGTGGTTACTTGTCTAGTGCATGGAGTGCCAAAAAGTTATTCGCAATTTGTGTTTTTCTGAGTGGTGTGGTCAACATAACAACACCTTTCTTAGCGGAGTATGGCGGTTGGATTGCTGTTTGCGGGAGCAGAATTGCTATAGGATTAATCCAAGGATGCGTTTTGCCGTGTATGCATGTTTTGGTGTCTCACTGGGCTCCTCCCCATGAAAGATCGAGAATGAGTAAGTTTTATAAAAATGATTGTTTCAAGCTTTTTTGGTAGAACTAGAAAAGTCAACGGAAAATTTATCAATGTTTATATAAAGTCGTGTAAAATTTATTTATAGAAAGTCGCTAATACGTGGTTATATATGCATATAATAATACCTTGATACGCTATCAATGCTTTTTAAGGAAAGTTTTTTGTTGAATGGCATTTATTTTGTACATTTTACGCCGCTCTGTATGGTTGTAGTAAAAATTATTTTTTAAAGTATATGCATTATTTAATGGAAACCGCAGGTGGATCGAGCGTGGACCAATCTATATAAAGCAAATGTCATATAATTTATGAGTTTTCCCTGGAAGTCGAAATTGCAATAAGAATACCATTTTTTGGCACTGCCTCCACAATCCCTTACAATAGACATACTCTTTTTACTTCAAATCAAACTTTTTTATTAAATAAATTTTTCGTAATTATTTATTTGATTTCAGTAATTTATATCTTGTTCTTAGCACTGTAGTCATTTCTACAGTTAGATATGACTTCAAACTTTATTACTACGATATTACTAATTAATTTATGGATTATTTTATTAATTATTTTTAATTTTCATTTTTTAATATAAGTATAGTTAATTAGTAAATAAATAATAATTAATTAATAAATCTTTAAAAGTTTTCTAAGTAAACCTGATCTTTCGTAATTGTTTCTCGCTGTATAGTTATAGTTTGCACAGCTGGATGAGAGTCAAGCATTATGAAATTTCAGATTATGATTTACAAATTAGATAAAGCTTGACTCCTCTAAAATCTCATTCATTGCTTCTTTTTTCATTGCAACTTTTAAAGTATTTTTTATCTGAATATTAAAAATATTAAAAATATATTTTCAACTTAAAATGCAAATATATTTAATTTTTTCCCAACAATAAAAGAAAATTTGACTAACCGAATAAGTAACAAATAATCATCTAAATTTGTTGAACTTTATTTAAGATATAAGATAAACACCGACAATTTTGTGAATGCGAATCCACTTTTCGCAGGTACATTTACCACTACTTCTGCATCATTAGGAACTGTTGTTGCGATGTCTCTCTCAGGTGTTTTAGCAGGCTCGAGTCTCGGCTGGACAAGCATTTTTTACGTCTTTGGAATCGGTACGATTATTGCAAGCCTAGTATTTTATTTTCACGTTTACGATTCACCAACGCTTCATCCAACAATTGACGAAAATGAAAAGGCTTATATTGTAAATAGTTTGTGCCATGATAGACATGATTCAATTCCTGTAAGTAAACAAGTACACTACATCTTTCTTAAATTTCGATATAATTTGATGAATAATGGATATATAATATAATGACTACTTAGACCCCATGGAAGCAAATGTTAACATCAGTTCCAATGTGGGCTATAATCATCTCTCATACTGGATCCAATTGGGGTGGCTGGACTTTCCTAACAGAGATACCGACTTACATGAAGACTGTTTTGAATTTCAATGTAGCCGAGGTAATATTACCTACAATTTGTGTCATTTTCTATAAATCATAGAATTTTTATGTATATTTATGAGAAAACACATTTTAAATTCACAGAGCGGTCTGGTATCGTCGCTACCTTACCTCGCAACATGGCTCTGTGGTTTACCCTTCAGCTGGCTGGCCGACTACGCCGTTCGCAAGAACGTTTCTCTCACCGTCGTAAGAAAGCTCTCCAACACTGTAGGCCTATGGGTGTCCGGGGTCTTTTTGGTCATTCTCTGCTTCGTCGATACTCTGGGCAAGTGGTGGCCAGTTGTCATGCTTGTCCTTGTCACAGCCTTTCACGCCGCCGTGGCCTCTGGTTTTAACGTCAATCACATTGATCTGAGTCCAAATTTCTCGGGCACTATGTATGGCATGAGCAATGCCATAAGCACCGTATTCAGTATTATGGCGCCCTTAGTTTGCGGCGCGATCGTCCAGGAGTCGGTAAGCTTTCTGAAGATTTTTGTTCTAAATTAATGAATTGGTTTGATAGATGTATGCATTTATTGATGCTTTGTTTCGTTTTTACTATAATTTTAGACGGATCCTGATCGATGGCATATGGTGTTTTATCTGACTGCGTTGATCTTTTTCGTTTCGAATCTCGTTTATATTCTATTTGCTAGTGGAAAGACTCAGGCGTGGAATTATCCGGATAAAAAGGTTTCTGTTGTGTCGTTTTACGATCCAAGGAGGTTAAGCATAGATCCTTAATTATTTGAATTTTATAATATTTGGTACGATAAAAAATAATTGTAATATATTCATAAAGTTTGTGCATGCTTCGGTAAAACGCGATTGTGTATATGTACATATGTCATCTACTCATAAAACATTTTAATTTGCATAGCATATTTTTTAACAATAACTTAGTATTAAGACTTTTAAAGCGAATTTCACTTCAAAAAATTGTAATCAATTAAAGTATTATTGTATTACGCTGATAATAATATTGTCAAAACCCTCACTTGATTGTTGAGTAGACCTGCTGGCAGGTCAGATATACAATATTTGTTTATCTACTGGAATTGGAAAATTTTAAATTCATCTCGGTGCAAAGAATGTATCTTTATGTGCCATTACATTTTATAAATTTTCTCAAAAATAAAATCAAATCAGTTAAATTAGTTTTATTATCAAAAATTTATAACGCAAGGTTTTACAAAAATTGAATAATAAACTATCTATAAATTCACGAACATTTTCAGTAATCATTTTAATATACATACATTTCTACCTTTATGGTAAGTAATTATATCGAACATTCGGTATTAATTTTTTGTTTGAATTTTAATTTTAATTTATGATTCTATTTATTTTATGATCTTAAAGAATGTTTGTTATTAAAAATCAAGCGATTATTACAAGCTTATAATTGAGTATATTATAAGCTAGCAATACAAAGTAAGAATTTTTTGTTGTTTAAAAAACAATGCATATATTTAAAATATGAAAAAAAAAACAAAATTCATATTGTATTTATAAAAAATAAATGTAAAATACTTTTTTCAAATTACTATCTAATAATTTATTTTATGATCTTAGGTACCTATATATAAGTTATTTCGAAATATTTCGAAATATTTCTAAAAGAAAATTTCGATTAAATGGTTATTCATGTTAAAATTAATTTTATATAGTCCCGTATAGGTTATTTGAAATTATTTCAAAAAATTTGAGAATTTTGTATTTTTGCCCTTGCTAGATAAAAAAATATGCCTTGCCTTCTGCTCGGGTGGCAACATTCACGTGCTCTGGGCTCGCCAATGCTTTAACTTCCAAGGCGCGAAACAAACTATTTATTGTATATGTACATAAGGGGACCAGATACTATTAAAACCTGAAAATATAAAATATAAATAATTAAAAAATTAGTTGCCTATATATAAAAA
>UELX01006670.1:0-10329 GCA_900480035.1 Eupelmus urozonus | reverse complement strand
ATAGAACTAAAATAGTTATTATAAAACTGTTTGCATTTGACCCCAAAAATGTAATTATACATGTTTTCTATCACAAGAACAATGATTCTCTGAGTTAAAATTCACTTCATGGAGCAAATATTTCGTTCAAACTTTCGTTTAGCCGTATTTTACAGAAAATATTAGAATTTATTTGTTCCAGTAAAGCCCGTAAAATAAATTCCACAAACGGCACTAAAGTTTGAAATATCTCCCCTGATACTTTTCTTGCAAAACTCTCGTGCAACAAAGCGCATCATTTTTAAAGATGACGCGTGGAATTTTTAAGAGCCGTTCTTTAAACTTAGAAGGAAATAAAATTTTTTTATTGGATTTGAATTAAACCTTATTGTTTATTTTTCTTACGTTGTCAAACTCGTTGAAGCAAAAATAAAGAATGTAATAACCGTACTTTTTACTTAAAATTAAAAGTCGAAGACACTTTTTCAATTAGTTTAAAAATAACAGAAGCTGAACGAAAGTTCGTTATTCATTACGAATTAATATCTTTAAGGCAGTGTAGGCTATATTTTCTTCTTGTCTAATTTTAGTATTTTAGTTTTTCATAATCTCTGCAAATCAATAAATTTATTTTTATTCTCTAAAAATATTCCAGCTTTCATGTAGAAGGTTTCTCAAAGTCTTAAAATGTTAAAATATTGAAAAATCATTTAATTATAATAAATTAAACGTAATTGCAACCGATTACGAACTATAATACCCGCTAAAGCAAAGAGCTTAAAATAATAAAATCATAAAAGATTTATACAGAAGCTCACCCCAGAATCACCGTAGCATCTCTATTTTTATTACCCATTCAGCGAACACCTGCACCGGTGGAATCGAGCCAGACGCGCGCGTTTAAATCGCGCGTAGAAGCCCGAAGTTCGCGGTTAATTAAAAATTAGCCCGCGGCGCGTAGGAGGAGCTTGCGACGCCGCGGAAACTCCGCGATAACGAGGATCAGTTTGTACAGTTTCCGATCGACGCACGGCGCCGTCTCGCTTTGCTTAGGTAATTAACGCGCCGCGGCAAAGCCACAAATCCTTATCTTCTTACAATCGATCCCCCCCAATCATATTGCTATATATCTTTAAAAAAGGATGCTTCGAAACGAAGCGATATATCGCAGTGAGTAGAGAGTAGTATTTTTCTCTTTTACTTTAAAGCGAAACTTTTCTCCGTGTACTTAATTGCAGCAGTGCGGGCGAGGCTGGGAAGGAACGCGGAAAACGTGATACTCGCGCGAATGGCTGGGAGCCGCAGCGGCAACGATCGCGTAAACTTGTTTTACGCTTTTTTCGCAGCCGGGACTTTAGAAAATTAATTCTAATTAGAGCGAATTTCTCGAAATTTTTTTCCCGAAACAAGAGCGAGAAAAAATGTTAAATTTACAAGCGATTAAAAGTTTGCCCAGCGCGGTCAATCTCGCAGCGATCTCCCCGAAACGTTAAAGCTCGCAGATGAGCAAGCGCGCATCGGCACGTAGCAGCGTAGGGAAATAAAAAGTAGCCACTCGGCCGATAGAGCTCATTTACATGGCATCGCATTAGCCAAGAGAGAGAGAGAGAGAGGGCACAAGTAAACAAGCGACATTCCGCGCTGCGCGCTCGGGAGATAAGATCCCGCTGCTGCTGTGGAGCGATCCGGCCCGGCAACTGCGCCTACGCGGGGCCGCTCCCACCCGAGGCTGCGCGATTTTATTCATCAGCGCGCTCGCGTATAATAATCGAAGCTCGCGAGAAATTTGAGAAAATTTAAGCCGCCGCTATGCGCGCACATATCGAGCCGGCTGATCTTGCAGAAACGGCGCTCCCGGCGCTTTATGTACTCCCCCCCCCCTCTTCTCCTGCCCTCTTCGTTATTAACGCGAAAGAGGAGGAAGAGGGGGGATGATATTGCGGCACTTAGCTCGGCCCGCTGTACATCATCGCGCCGAAAATTCTTTCGCATAAATCAGCCGCGCGAGCGGCGTATAATGATAATGCGCCGGGCGGCTGGAATTATGGCAGCCAGCGAGATTTGACGGCGCGGGAGCGCCGGATTTATTGGCTTTTTGCTCTCGCGACGCGCTCGCGCAAATTGACGTTGATTGTCTGAAATACGGCTGATCGATCCGCTTGTTGTCGCGCTCTCAATTTCTTAACGCGGAATATTGTTTGCTCGATTGATAATTTCGCGCTGCAAATTGGAGACGTACCACCGGCGGAGAAATTATGTGTGAAGGATGTTTTTTAGTTTAAAATACCGTGTAAATTATGGCAGCGAAAACCTTTATAAATTGACAGGGCTTGAGATTGAGAAATAAATTAGTACCTTATTTTGTGAATCAGCTAATCGAGGGAGAAATCGAGCGAACGACTGCTATTTTTTTCCCTTGAAAAATGGTCCGGCTTCACAAGCAGCAATTTCCCAACCCTTAGAACAAACAATTTAAGCGTAAGCAACTTTATCGTCGAGTCAGAAATCAATAATTTGGCCCTCGGCCATCAAGAGAAAGAAAGAGCCAAAGTAAAACACGAATCGGCCGCAAAGAAAACTAAACTCCTCCCCGAATTTATTAATAATCTCGTTAATTCAGCGGCCACTCGGCACATGCGAGCCGCCTGCATAAACGTACCTTCAACCGAAAGTTGGAAAAAAAGAAAAGAGGCTCTACCGATAAATTAAGGGGGGCGGCCTTGCCCCGTGCCAGTCCCAGCCAGAGGGAGAGAGATCGAGCGGAGCCGGGTTTCCGCGGCGAGGTCGTATTCACGGTAGCGGCGGATCAATCACCATAAAGTACGATCGATCATCGACTGCGCGCGTGCGAAGGGCTCGCTCTCTGTGCGCGCCGGTCATCGAGATTCGGTGCATTATGACCGTCAAATTTCGATGATTGATGTTGCCCCGGCCAATGCCCGCCGCGCTCGCGTACCTATATACCCCCCGCGCACGCGAGATTGTAGATGACGCGCGATTAGTACGCGCTCGGAGGGATACACCTACTTGTTCCCCCACCTCTAGCTCTCTATCCTCCATTTCCTATACGCCACTGCCGGGGCTGCTTCCTCGTTAATATCGTTATCTGGGGAGCCCGATCAGCGAGCTCTTAAAAGCGCGAAAGGGAAAATTCGAATGGGGCCGTGGCTGTAAGGAAGTGACGAGCTGAAAGAAAAGTAGGTAGATATATCTCTGCTTGTATCTTCGCGCGCCTCGAGAGCTGAACACCTCTGTGAGTTTTCCGCTTGGCTTTGCTTCGAAGTGGAACTCGTGTATCTGATTAGAGTAGTCGCTTGAATTTTCATCAGAAGTATATACACGAAACTGTAACATGGCTTTCCCAGCTATTAACTCTGAATGAATATATTCGTCTTTCTATTGTCTAAAGTCATCGCCGCGTTATAAGCAGCTTAAAAAACCGCATAAACAATTACTCAAAGCCGCCACAGCTCTGTAACAACATTCAGCATCCTCTCTTATGATTAAAACTAGCCCAAGCCCGATAAAGAAGGCATAATACAGCCTCAGCTCCAAACCGAAAGCCTTGAATACAGATTGATCAGTCAAGATTCCTCGATCCGCGCCCTTCATCATCCCAATTGAAACATCGCGCGGCCCGCGCAAGCAAATACCTGCGCAGTGTATCCAGACGGAGGCTGCTCTTTGACTGCAGCGGCCCCGAGAACGAATAGCCTCCGATCCTTCAGTCTTCGCCCTCGCGGCTCTCTCCTCCTTTCCTCTCTCTCTGCTTGCCTCCTCTATTCCATCTCATTAGCTCGCGCCTCGGCTAGCGAACTCGCTGAAAGTGCAAAGGCGCCTTTGCATCGTCGACCTTGAGTAGCTCCGCAGTGAAGCTGCTGCGATGATAAGAGGGAGATAAGAAAGGGCCGCTTTATCAGCTGGCATCGCGAGTTTTCTTATCGCCGGGCGCTCATCGGCAAAGCGAGCGAGCTTCGATATATCTACGCGAATTCCATTTGTCTCCTCGCGCGATCATTTTCTCACCGCGTGCAGTATATAAAGTCGTCCGCTTATCGGCGCCGAGCGATCGCCGCGTGGGGGAGTACAAAGGGCCGCGGGATGGGCCTTATTAATTGGCTTAATTAGTCGTACGAGCGCGGCACGATTGGCTGAGAGATGTGTAGGATGTAGACGCGAGATGCTAGAACTGCAGACGGGCTTTTTAACGGGATGCTGCGCGGGGTATGATTTATTTCGTTTGATCTGCTCTGTGGGTTTATTATTTATCGCTGGGCTTTGATCGTGGTGGATTAAACGTGAGTTCAGATTTTATTTCTCGCTCAAGTTGATGATGATTTTTAGATAGTAATATAATTTTTTGCTATGCTGTTAAGATGATGTGGAACTTTTCTATTTGCATTGATTTTTGAAATTTCTTATCTTATTAAATTATTTTAATGAAGAAAAAAAATGTGACGACACGAATTAGATATGTAAATGGGTTACCGTCCATCACAAAAAGCGTTTCACCTCGCCTTAAATCCAAAATAGAATTCTTTTATATCCTCATTAAACTATATCCTTGGAGTAATTTTCCTGCTGTGACATCGTCGCCTGAACTAATACTATTCAAAATGAAAAATTAAAAAAAAACCTACAAAACTAATAACACTGCATCTCTCCCATACACAAAAGCCTGAGCTTCCCAGGAGAAAAAAACGGCCAAGACGTTTAATCACACTTAGAAGCTGTAAAAGCAAGCCCGGCCATCAGAATGATTAATCGGCGAGCCGTGCTCCCAGCGCGTATCGAAAAGAGCCTCACGATTTCGCGTGCGGACGCCATCGAATCCATAACCGGAAGACCGAGGAGAAGACACGATCGTTTTCCCGCCGCTAGATAAAAGAGGGCCCGCGCGCCACGAGGAAAGCTCGCCCGCGATGTCACGAGGCGCGCATAACGTCTCGCTCTGCCCTCTCCCAAGATTTATTTACCCGAGCACGCGCGCCCGCTTGTATATATAGACTCGAGCGAGGGCCAGTCGGAGATGCTCGTCTCCGCGGGAGGCCGGAACATTAGTAAAGAGGCGAGCATCAAGAAAACAAGCGGTACTCCTTGCGTATATATAGATCTAGCCTCAATTTTCTCTCGAGCCTGCGAATTGATTAATGAGATCACTTTTCGCGGCTCTGTTTTTCCAGGGCTCGCTCTCTTTTTAAAGCTCCAATGAGCCGCGAGCCCGGGTTAATGGGTCGACCGGACGTGCTCTATTGTGCGATGGAAAAAAATCGCGCGGCTGCCCGAGCTTTATGGAGCCTGCCGGAGGGAATAGATGGCCGAGGCGTCCCGAAGATTTCGCCTGAAGTTCGTTTGTTCGTCGGGCCGAAAATTATGTTTGCTTAGCGAGGAAGAGAGAAGGGAAGCTTGTTTGCACGGCGGAGCGAGCTTCGAACGATTAGAGCTGGAGCTGGCCGACCGTGACGCTTTGTTTCGTGACTTTTATACGCGTGGATTTTTTGTCGATTGAAAGCGGACGATTTTATAAGAGTTTTATGTATGTAGGTCAGAGGAGAATTGGTTCGAGTTACATAAATTTGCTCTGGGATGAATTGATAGCTAATTGCTTTGTATTGTTTATAGCTGATGATATTGGCGAGCTGAGGAAAAATATTTAAATAATGCTGTTGAAAATCGCATCGAGCTTTACGTAATGCCGCGGTTCAATATTGTTCTGTCTTACATTCCAGAGCTATTATTCTTTCTGAATAAGTGTTACGTAAGATCGGAGCATCTTCAGAGAAATTATTGAATACTATTATATAATTTAAATTAGTCTATAAAAGTTATGTTATAAATACAGTGCCGTAATTTATAATAAAAAAATGGTATTACGAGAAAGTTCATAAAATTATTATTAATCTTATTTACTAAATACTTCATGAACTTTTATTAAAATTGGGGTACAACATTCATTATTCGACAAACTACTTTAATATAATCTTCATTAATAAATAATTATCCATATAATAGGTAATAAATTGCTTACAAAGCCTGATTGCCCTTTTTCAAGTTTATTTAAAAAGTATATAGTGAATACAAAAACATTTTTAAACATTCTTTTATACAGCAATTAAATTTTAAATTAATAGACAGTAATAATAATTTGTTCCATTCAATTAGCCATTGCAATAAATTTGATATTATTCCATAACAAAAGAACAATTAACTCATCAATTTTAAATTAACTTCATCGACGTATCCCCCTCACTCGAACAAAATGCATCGTCCATTTCCTCCAAGAAGAAAATTCAGCCCCCACCCATCGACAAACCCCCGCAAAAAACCCGTCAATCTTATCCCTTTGAAAAAAGCCAAAAGCCCTGAATGTTTTTTCTCCGCATTGAACTCCAGCAACGACCTCTTCTCTCCTTTCACTGCTCGACGGCAAACCACTAGCCCAAACAGCGACGGGCCAAAGCTTCTTCCCCAGCAGAGAAAGAAGCGGCCCCGTCAATCGATCCTCACGGCGGCTTTTCTCCTCCCCGAAAAGAGCAGCCCACCAAGCAGAAACGCACACGGCTCCCTTTACGGCCAAACATAGCCGCTTCCCCGGAATTTTCCCGCCTCGTATAACCCCGGAGCCCCCTGAATAATATATCGGCGCATTTCTCATGCCGCAGGGCCCGGCGCGCCGCCTGGCCGAGATGCCTTTTTGAGAAGGCCCGGGCTTGCGATAATGGAAATCGCCGGGCTTTCTTATCGCGACACGTGCTCGCTCTAATACGCGGGCCGGGCCGGATAAATCAGACTTTCAATTGCGCATAACCGCGCAAAAAGTCGTGTAGCCGAAAGAGGGAGCTATATACTTTATATACGCGCGGCTCTCACTTGACTTCCGCGGGGCTCTATCGATAAGAGAGCTCGACGTGCATCGGAATCGCATCTCGAGAGTATGACCGCGATGAATGAAACGGGCGCACGTGCAGCTGCCTTCTCTCTTTTCTTTTTCTCCCCTTCTATAGCTCAGCTTGCTACGGATGCTTGAGGTTGGATTTATATGTGTGGGCCGGTGGAAGCGAGCTGCCGGAGAGCTTCATTTTTAATTGGTCGGGCTCTTCTTTTTTTTTGGTTTGTGATTCGTCGAGCACGCGCGGCCCGTTTCGGTTTGAATCAATCTTTCGTTTAGGCTTTTTCCGTTCAATTACAGCTAATAATCTACGTACGGCAGTGATTTTAACAGGGGTTAGTTACATTTTAATTTGCGTTTCGTCTGTAAGTCAATTATTTTAATCACACCGACTATAAATATCAATCTTAATATTAACCAAAGTTTTACAAATCCAAAACATTTAAACCCCGACAGAATGCAATGACCAAATTCGTAATGTCAAGCTCGAGCCCGAAAATGACCGTTTTGAATAATAAGCACTGGCCGCAATTAATTGGAAAGCCACAAAGATAAGCGCTAGAAGAGCGCTCTAATAATTATCCCTCTCGTCGAGTCGCGCATAATCGCGCGTACCGCTAAGTGGTTACGTATATAGGCCCACTTTGTTTGTTAATTTACAATGACTTGCGATGCCGAGCGTATATTAATGATCGATGCCCCGGCGGCGCTCTGACAATTAGCGAGCGCCCGGCAAGTTCAACGCTTTTCCGAGCTTTCGTGCTTGCGCAACAAGGGGCCAGGAGTGCTTAAAGTCCGCCTGGAGCATCGCTCCTGTTAGCCGCGGAGCGGCTCCTGCCGATTGTTCATTAGCTTCTGTAATGCGCGGTATCAAACGCAGAGAGAAACAGAGAGGGGGCATACGCTGAGCTTTGAGCTTGCGCGATCTAGCTCCGGGGCAATTGTCTTTAATCCGCGGCTCATTAGATTCCCACGCATTCGAGCATTGCGCGAATCTCTTTAGCGAGGCTATCCTGTTTGTGCGGATTAGAGCGGGGCTTTGTGGATTATGCTCTTACGAAATTATGGGCTTTGGATGTATCGTGGTAATTTTAGAGCGATCGCCCAGTTACTTTAGTTTTTAGAAATTTGGCAAAATGTGAAGTGTCTGTTTTCCTGCTCTTAATTTGATCGAATCCAAATAAACTTTGCCGCATTACGTAATTAAACATTAGATAATTAGTTGAAAAGCTACCACTCCGAGCAAGATAACAACGGCGTTCGATCCAATAGAAAAAGTTTCGCCGAAAGAAACTCGAACGGCGAAAGCAGGCTAAGGAAGTAAAAAACTTGCACAAATACGTCCGAGGAATTTGCAGATCTCGTAAATTTGCAATTTACCTCCTATCTCCTGCGCAAAGCCAGGAGGTGCAATCAAGGACGCGACCTTCGGGGGCCTAGCTTTAGCGGCGTCGCTCGCGCCGGTAATTAAGCTCGTCGTTTTTCCGCGCCTCTCGCGGAATATAAATGAGCTCGCATCCTCGCCGAGCGTGTTTAACAAGTCTCGGATGAACGCGCTTGGCCGAGAGATAAGCAAGAGCGGCAATCTCGAGCCTCTATGTTTCGTTATCCTTAATTGTTATCTCGGCGCGACTTTAATCTTCGATAAAATTACGAGAGCTCGGGCATGTTCGACGAGTGCGCCAAGTAAATGCTAATACGCGAGCGCGCGAGCTTAACGGGAATTTTCCTGCTGCGGGCACGCCGCGGCCGTGCATGAAAATGGCCTTTTTACTTCTGTCAGCTGTAGTGTGTGTGTGTGTGTGTGTATAAAAAAGAATTTGCATGTTACATAGAAATTATTATTTTGTCCTTTTGTCTCGCGCCTCGGCTGTATGCAAAGTGCATTTTAAACAGTCAATTTTTATGCAAATAAAGACGATTCACTTACAGGCTTTAAATAATGCATCCGCCCCGGTAATTGAGTAATAAATAAAAGTAAATACCAACAACGCGAGCGAGCGTTTTTAAGATTTCAACCGAACGCTAAAACACTAATTCCCGAGCCGCGCACTTAACTTCCACGGCGATAAATCCAGCTGGGCCATTAATCTTTCTTAAAAAAGACTCGGCTGGAATTGGTCAACGCAGCAGCTAAACGAAACTAAAAGGAAGCGTAAAACCGCGCGAGCCATTTTCACTATCTCAAAAATACTTTGCCCTCTCCGCTCGTCCAGCGTAGACTCTTTGGACGCTCGAACGAAGAAAAAAGAGAGAATCAAGAGAGAATAGCTCGTCCAGCTCGCGTATCAGCTGTAAAAATTAAGTATTCCCCGAGGTCCGAAATCAAGGAGAAAGAGTGCGCGCATTGAAAAAAGGTAGAGAGCGAGAATATAGACTCTCCTGAAAGTTTCGAGCGAAAAAGGAGGCAGGCCAGCGTAAACGGCGAGCAAAAGAAGGAACTGAATTACATCGAGAGAGAAAGAGAGAGTAAGAGGAGAAAGAGAACTGACTGATACGCAGCGCGCACGCGGGAGGGAGATAGCTGCCGGTGGCAGCAGCGGCGGCGGCGGCGGCAAATTGATCCACTGAGTGCGCGCCCGAGTAATGGCCGTGTGAACTCGACTTCCTTTATATACAAGCTGCGCGCGCGCGCGCGAGCCAGATAAATCGCATCGATTAGCGATTACGAGCGGCGGCGAGCAGAAGAAGGCCAGATCGACACGCTCGGACCCTCCAGGCGCCATCTCATCCGAGACTTCGATAAATTTTTATGCTTAATTCGTTCCTCTGTCTTCTTAGCTTCTCCCCTCTCTTTTTCCTCTCAAATCGCCCGAGAGCGCGCTCCTTTTGCTTTTTTAAGATATTGCCTCGCTTCTCGCTCTTTGCTTTTCGATCGGCTGCGCGCTCCTCTTGGAGCTTTCGACGAGCCGGGGAGAAAAAAAGGAAAGTCGATGTATAGAGAAAGCGGGGCTAGCGCGATGTAAAGTCTGACAGAAATTTGAATGCCAATGAATAGAGAGAGGGAACAAAAGCTTTATGGAATGAGAGAGAAGCAGAGAGAGCTTTCGTAGAAAATAAACAAAGTCTTTGTTGAGTTTCTCGTTAAATTACTGCTTAAAGTTCATCGATTTTCTTTTCTGACCCCTATATCTATAAAGTATACGATGGAATTCATTCTTTTTTAGATCCTCCACTATCTTTTTTCTTTTTCATTTGTTTATTGGAACATAAAAGAGATGAAAGTTGGCATTAAACAGCTGTTTACTGGGGAAGCTACCTTGTGCAAATTCAATTTCCTATTATCGATAAAAATATAACAAAATGCATGCAGATTCGTTATACAGATTTATTCGAAATACTTATGATATTAATAAGCACAGCAATAAATATTTGTCTTTAAATTACTTAAGGGGACCAGATACTATTAAAACCTGAAAATATAAAATATAAATAATTAAAAAATTAGTTGCCTATATATA
>UELX01006669.1:0-10330 GCA_900480035.1 Eupelmus urozonus | reverse complement strand
TGTCTAAAACTAAACATGAATATATTTATAACTCAAGTTTTTTGAACCAATAGAGTCTAATATTCTGGCTTTCCTCAAATTTTTACATTTGAAAACATACCCCAAAATTTGAGCTGAATCCGTGATCCGGATCCCTGACACTCTCCTAATGAGTAACAGTTAGTCTACTTTTTGATCGTACAATCACTGATTTTCGTACTTCAACATTTTAATGTAGCCAGAAAAATAATTTTTTTTATTTACAAATTATTAATTCATATTTATCTGTTTTGGTTTATTCTTTACAAATATTCATTGATCTGAATATTTTACTGTTAATTCTAAATGGACAAAGTCATTCATCAGTAGCATATTTATTTTATTTTGCTGAATTTCACACTTTACAACAGAAACTATAACTGTGTAGTTACCTTGTCGATACTAACCTAAAATATTCTTCAAAAACTATTAAAAATATAGTGACCCAAAAGCTGTACTTACGTTTCTATTCAGTTTTACACATTTTTGACAAGAAAAAATTTATAATGGTTATACGTGCAAAACTAGACTTAAAAATATGACTTTGACCGTGGTCGACCTTTAGACTGCAGGTAATACGTAAAAAATGTAAGTAAATTTTAATAACATCTCGGGTACTCTGACATTTAAATTTAAATTAAATTTACTAGTTGCAAGTTTAATTTCTAATTTGTAAAATAATCAACAAGAATTTTTTTAATTAAATGATATTTTTTAAAACTGCACTGTGAATTGATGTGTGTAAAATTACAAGAACATTTAAATACGTTGTCTCATATTTAAAAACGTTTTAAAAGGGTAACTTTTCGCATAAGTTTCTGTGTACTAATTGTGCGACTTATATGCTTATTTTAAACAGTTTCTAAATAAAAATCATGTACGCTAAGAATTTTACTTCGCACTAGTATTACAATCTTCACTTAGTACATTAGTATGGTAAGATCGTTTTTAGCCTACTGTTTTCAATTTTTAATTTTGCATATATTACAAGCTTAAAGCCTCAGAACTTACACAAAAAACTCTCTATTAGTGCGAACGCAGCTTTAAAGAATAATACAGAACATATACACTAAAAAGGTATTTCGTACACAAATATTTATTGTCCGAGCTTCGCTTAGACAACAATTCATCCACAAGCGTAAAATAGTTTCGTATGCACTATTTATGTATCAATAGTTTGCGGATTAGTCTTGTGATACTTATAAGATGCTATTTTTTAAATTTAGACAATATTTACGATATCTTTTAATTTACTTCCACTTTCCAAATCATTGTATATTTCTAAAAAAATTATGCATGTAAAAAAAGTTCAAGTAAGTATTTGTAAAGTTACGAGACATTTTTTTGCTTCATTTAAGTACAATAAATGTTAACATTTTGTTGCTCAAAGTAACCACTCAATTTCCAGACAGAGGAGATCGAACGCGGAGGCTGTTAAAACAATGCGTGGCATCGAAGACGGCTATCCGAAAGTATGAAGATTAAATTGCATTTGTAGAATCTCCGGCATTAGTCATCCCATCGCACTGTCAGACGTTAATTTTGCACGCGTGAGCTGCAAAGTTGTGTCCCGTTTGGATAGAGACTGTCTCAAGGCAAAACCGTCAAAGCGCTTCAGATAACATAATTTCCGAAAATCTTAACTATTCGAAATTCCCCATTCAGCTTTTCGAAACGATCGTTACAACAATTCCCTTTCTTAAACCGTCCGACTTTCCTGAACGACCAAACCAAAGAGCCATCGCCTGAAAAACAAGCCCATTTATATTTAGCAGTCCACTTAGCCACATCCCGCGAGCAGAGAGTCATCGCCATTACACCCGTACCCATCTCGAATAACCGAACGTCGCTTTAAAGTCCCTCTCTATACATATTCCTCTCCTCTGCAAGGTGCAGCCGCTACGACCCACGCTCTTTGAAATTCATCGGGTACGCGCGCTCGCGCGAGCATCGATACATTCAAATCGGCGCGATATTCTCTCCCCTGCGCATTCTTTCCTTTTTCGTTCGGCCGCGCGCGTGTGCGTGGACGCGTGTTCCGTTACAGCCGCGCCCACGCGAGCGAACAATCGCCAACGCCGATGTGCATCCTGCGACTCACTCACCAGCCGAGAGAGGAATTTTTTTTCCTTACATGGAAGATGCAGGTGCGGAGAGAGATTCTTTTTAGCCGAAAAAGGGTTGCGCTAGTTCTTTTTTAGGTCTTTATTAGACGAGTTTGTTTAGTGGATGTGTATGTGATGGTTGGCTCGTCATCCTGACGAGTCTGAATTCCTGGAGACCGTCGGCTGATATTACATTGAGAGAGTTACGCCCCGCGAGAGAGCGAGCGGGCGTTTTGATTTATTGCGTGAAATTCTGATTTATGGCCGGAGCGGACAATGGTTACACACGTATAAACTGTTTTCACTACCGCTCGGCTGGATTCTGGATGGACGAGCGCGAGGAAAATCACGGAGTAGTTAACCCTTGAGCAATCGTGAATGTCGATTTTCACTGACTTCATCGGGGGGCGAGACGTGAAAAATCGAGCGGGGTGTTTGTATGAGGGCTTTTGTGATTGCTGAATGTGAATTTACGCAGAGAGGAGGTTAATATTTATATTAGGTCTGGCTACTTCTCTTTTCTATGGTGATTTTTCAGGATGATTCATGTGGTTTGTTTGGAAAAGTGTGAGATTTATGCGCACTTTATCTGCTGTAAGCAGGTACAGAAAAACGATGTTTTTTTATAAATCATAGCGTCAGTCTATTCATGCCTGAAGATCATTGAATATCATTTATCTTATTTAATAAACTCTCATTCATGCTGAAGTTATCCCTTTAATCCTTCTAAATATTTCAAATAACTTTAACACAATGAATATTTTTAAATACTCCCTAATGTATTGACGAATAAAACACTGTTTCCACAAAATACATCTACCTTCAATTTTTTTTACCTCTTAAAAAATATCACCACTCTCCACGAAACTACTCCAAAACATCTCGCACAGAAGCGTCTCGCACGTCCACGCGAATATGACGTACACCCAAACACCTATACACATACCCACAAACTATCTACGGGTGCGATGGGCGGAGCCAAGCCAGCGCTGACCGATTGGCCGCGGCTACAGTAATTACCCGCTCTCTCGCTCTCGCGATAAATACACACGCGCGTATACATGTATACCCAAACGCGCCAAGTGTCACCGCGAGAGGAAAACCTGTCTTTCTCCATATTCGCGACAGGTTTCGCTCGGCCGCAGCCAATCGACGGGGACACCAACTTCTCGAACCCGCAAAAAAGCCGGGAGGGATTATGAGTCAATAGACGAAGGGGGGGGGGGTATCGTACACGGAGTAATTATCTGTATCAATGATTTAATACGATTTCGTTTCGACACGCAGATGAATGCGACGCGAGAGAGGGACAATGAGCGCGGACCGATAGCTGCTTGATAGCTTGCAATTCGCGCATAAATCAGGCGCTATCGCTGAGAGAGGGGAAAAATGCGTGTAACGGTTCGAGCGGCGAGCAGAGGCGTTAATTATTTAGCAGATAGGATTGTCTGCCCATCATAATCGCCGATAAAATAGCTCGGTGTATCAGGTCTCTCTCGTGTTTCTTGGTGGAATTCTGGATTTTCGAATAGCGTTTTGTAAGACTGGTTAAGTTATCTAAAAAACTATTTCATAGCCGTGATATATCACGTAAAAAGATTTTCGTAGACACATTAAGTCAACGTATACCCCAAAATCAGATACACACGCCATTTTTGTCAGCGCCCAAAAATCTGACCTCATTTTCGCGTCACACTTATCAGCCAGACATCTCCCAAGGGGAAGCGTCGACAAAGAATACATCCCGCTACACTCCCAGCATCCGCAAAGCAGGTCTCGCCGTAACAACCTAGTTTCGCGTCGGGAGACAACGCGTAGGGCTTCCTTTATCGGAAACTCGGTCATCGCCGAAAAAGTACCTGCGCTCAACGGAAAACGCGTGTACATATATTTTTTTTAATAACCAAGCTATAAGGAGGAGACGAGCGTTTCCGGCCTCGAAACCTTTGCCTGCCGCATGAATTATGTGAACGAGGAAAAAGTACGCCCCCAGGGCCGTTATCCTTCCGATATGCTGTCGATAAACCTGCGCTTTTCTATTATGGGTGGGCATCGATATGTGTGTAGACGCTCATTGTGCGCTCGTTGGCCTGATTTCGTTTTCGTACGGCAAGTACAATTGCACTGTCAGATGGAAGAGAGAGAGGTAGAGGTCTCATAAGGCGCGGGCGGTTTAATGTCACGATGTACCGTAAGCGCAGCACAATTGCATTGCAGTTTGTAATTTGACAATTTTTTTTTAAGATTCAATTTAATGAAAATAATTGCTAAAAATATAACGAATTAAAATTGTAACTATAATCGCTGGTATCGAGATCGGCTAATTTTTATTTAATTAATTAAATCTCATAATTTTGTTCACAATCGCACGTGCCTAATAATCGTCCGCGCAATCTGCGAAAATTAATTATAATAATCACGCGAGAAACAATATTAAAAACCAACACCAGCCGCGCGAAGATCGGCTGCTTATGATAATGTTATGCAACGGTCGGCGCACGAAATCAATTTTCGGCTATTTATAAGCAGTTTGCGGGCCCTCATTAGCCGCGGCCGCAGCCGCCACTGTGGCACGTGGGTGGTTACGGCAGATGCGCCCGAAAAAAACCAATCGCCCCACCGCTAGATTGTGTAATTCGATTTCGCGCAAGAGCGGCTGCTTGGATTCGCCGGGCAGAAGCTATTGATTTTAATCAATTATAGGGGGGCCCCCTGGAGGGTGCGTCCCTTTTCGTAGTCGATATTTTGCACCTACTAGGTGTCTTATTAATTGTGGTGGGGGATAATGATGTTCTTGGAAAGAGCGAGTGTTTTGATAGGATGTGTTTTATTCGAAAAATTATTAAAAATTTACCTTGCAAAATATTGTGTAATATATTATTTTTAGAATATTGTTAATGATTCGGCGATTTTCTTCGTCTCTAAGACAATCAATTTAACAAACATCTAAACTGTACTCCACTCACAAGCCCAAGTTTTAATAATACATTACCCGCAATCCCTCCGCATTATCAGTCATATAACTCTGAATATCTCAATAAAGCAGAATAAATCCAAGCCGACTAAATTAATAGACTGACAGGCCGGAAAATTAATTCGCCCAACAATGAAGTACATTTATTAAAGTCGCGGGTGCGCTCGCGCGCAAAAAAAAGGCAGAGAGTCGTGCCGCTGCATTATCTCAAATATACCTTGTATTACAAAGTGCCGGGGGCACAGATGCAGCACGCGCGTGTGTCGAAGGTGCAGATATACAAGATACACGCGCGCGGTCAGCCGGCGAGGCAGCCGAGACTTTGGGGCCGGGGCAATTGAGATTGATCAATCAATTCCGCAAGCGCAGGCGCCGCCCTGAGCGCGCGCGACACACTCCGCATACGTATGTAGGTACACGCGAATTCTACTGCGGGATTATGCGCGAATGGACAAGTATACGGTGTACGTTGACAGAAAGAACGTCACGGTCAAATGGCTCGGAGGCTTGGGCAATGGTATAATCGGGAAAATTTGCAGGGGGATTATGCAGAGTTTGCATGGGTTGGAAGGTGGTTGGTGAATGGGTTATGGTGCTTTTTATTATTAATTAGTGGTAAAGGGATAAAGAAAATTTATGAATGGAAGGATTGGGTTGGAAAATGATTTGTATGATTTGCTGATAGACACTGCAATGTTAATGTTTATACACTTGACGACAAATATAGAAACTTTAGAATGTAACAAATAAGATATCCAAAACTTGACCACACAAATACCTCAATTCCACAAACTTCATTCGAGTTAACCAAGCAGTCAATTTGGAAAATCCCGTAATAATATATACTCATCATCACGGAAAATCCTGTCTCCACCTCCGTAAAATTTCCCCTTAACACTATCCCAAAAACCACCACCTTGACGCCCTTCCTAAAAAGAAAAAAAGAATTACAGACCTCCATCCCACAGCCAACTGCAAAAGACTTTCGAAGCCGCACGCGCGCACGCAGGAGTCCTAATAAGAAGCGCCCTTTTCACCTCTAATAACAGGCTTCATCCACACTATCAACGCGCGAAGGTCAATTCTAGAAGAAGGTAATGATTTTCAGGCGCGTGTGCGTCGGGCCCATAAATCCTTGGCCTATTACGGGACAGATGTGTCGATAACCGAGACGCGCGAGCGCCAACCCCTTTCATCGAGAAAGAGCGGACGAGCCAGCCGAAAACCAATTATTACAAGGTGTCTGCCAGAAACATTAGGGGCCGGTGCGTCGGCGGGCCTTTTTGAGGAAACCGAAACGACTCAGTTAAAGCCGGGCCTCGCTCGCTCTATGATATTTATTAAAATGCTATAAAACGCAGGCTTGAGAAGTGACTTAGTTTTTTTCTTTCTCTGCTACGTGTGGTTTCTTTTGTTTGTGGGCGCGCTCGCGGCTGGGAGGGAAAGAGCACTTGTGTGTGCGCGGACTCCCGCGGCGTGGAGCCAACTTATTCAAATACGTTATTTATAAGTGTCATTTGTCATGGCGAACGAAGGTAAGGAAAATTAATGACAGCGCCTTGATTGACCTCACCGCGCGCGACTTGTTCATTATAAAAATATTTTTTTATTAAGGCCCGGGGAGCGGGGGCAGTGCGAGCTTAGGCAGTGAAAGGTCTAAGTGGTTATGGAAAATTAAAAAGTAAAACGCCGCTGATAGATTTGATTTAATAGAAAATTTTCTGAAAATTACTTTGTCTTTATAGTATGACTCTACAAGATAAGGGATCTTTAGAATATTTTTAGATTTTTAATAAAAGTATCTCGAACACCATTTACAATTCAAAAACTACACCTTACTTTATATATAATAAATTATTTAAAAAAATGAAATTAAACACGTAAACCTATCGCCACTATCGCGACTATCACAATTTTATCTAAGCAGCAACAGCTGTATCTTAATAAAACGGCAGAGATAATCAAAGCAATCTCGTTGAAAAACTACAGCCGTAACAACGAATTTGCAATATTTTGGCATTTTAATGCGCGCGAGCAATAAACGGTATTGCTTCATTATCGCATAACCGATCGGGCTGTGCACGCCCTGTTCACAAGAGCGCGCGAGTTACAACCTGGTGTATACCTCGGCCATTCGGGGTTTGCGTGTTCAGCTTGGGCTCGGAAAGCGAAACTAATAACACCGCTGCTGCGGCGACTCTTGGCAAACACGCAATTACTTGGCGAGATCTCGGCGAGTGAGCTACCGCACGATTACACTGGATCTTTGGAGAACGATCCCGGTGTGGTTCTTTTTCGGTAAGTACAGTAATCCTGGCCTTGTTCTCTTTTGTTGGTTGTTTAGTGGATTTGAGAGATTAATAAGGAAGGGTGTTTAGGTGTTTTATGGCTTTTTGGGTTAATGGATAATTTGCTGTTACATGTGTAAATAAATTTAATCGTAAATATTAATTATTATAATTTTATTGTAATAGAAAGAATGTTACAATTTAAGTAAGTTGTTGCAATAAGATATGATGTTTACATCACTATATGTGGTGAGTACTGATTTCGTAACTTTTCAAATCTACGGTACTACTAACAGACGTCTCGCTGAATTTTAGTCTCGAAATGGTTTCAATACTGTGGCGATGATTTTTCGTTATCTCTGAATGAATTTCACGTTTTTGTTTCCAGTTTCTCCAGGATCTTTTTATTTCTCTCTTAACATCGCCATTTGCAAAACAGTAGAGGACTGAAATGATACATCCCTAAAAAAGATATTATGTAAAAAAGTTTTATACAAAGTTTTATGTTACAAAGTATTTATACTTACTTGAAAAGAGCATATAAAACGTACAGTAACTATACAACAAATTTGTATGGTTTGATTGTTTACCCAAGGCCATATACCGTAAAGAACATCGTAAGTGCCGAAAAGCGGTACTAACATCAATGAAGATTTGATCCATCTCCAGTAATCCATTCTTTTTTGTGACATATAAGTACTTTTCATTTTTATAAAAATAATTCTTACGTTCAATATAAAAAAACATAGATTCACCTAAAAATAGAAATAATATTTTATAACTGGTAAAAAGAGCTATATTGAGATTAAACATGTCTTTTTACTACCAAAACAATTAAAAATGTTGGAATTGCCACAATATTAATTTTCAAATCAATATCAATCCAGCAGAAATTCGTTTTTTCGGTGTACAAATGAACGATCACCCATGGCGTTACAATTAAAATTGGTAGACCTAAAATCCAAAAACATTAGCGCAATAAACTTTTTCTAATGAAGAAATAAGTGAATCTTACCCCATCCAATAATCATATGTGGTTTTAGTGAAACGAAGTCGTTATAAGGTGCTCGAGAAATAAAAGTGTAAAAGTACCAGCCTTCAACCAGTAGCCAACTGAAAACACTTAACTCAAAATAATGACTCATAGTCATAAGCACTCTGCAAAGATGAGACTGCAACAAAGTATACTTTTATTATAAATAGCAACTAAATTCTCAATATTCATGCTTGGATGATGCGTAACTTTTTTCTTACACGATTATTATCGTAGCCTGATGAATTGTCGAAAAGAGTCTTAAAAATTTTGCATCCATAAATGAAATTCTGAGTTAGTATTATAAAAGTCTGCAGCAGCATAGCGGAAAATAAATTGATGTGTACCTTGACTCGAGTGTCTTGAAGCTGCCTATAAGAAAGCTTATGTATAAATTTAAGTCTATCAACTAATACAAATTAGCTTCCTATTAATGAAATAATACCTAAATGTTGTAAATATAGTCAAAGCGACAATCAAACAAACAAGAGATAATCCACAGCCAATCTGATCTAAACTTGAAAATTTTTCTTGCCACCACTATAGCATAATGACAATTATATGAGTATCCAATTTTCTTTCTAGAAAAAATTTCCTTACTCGTAGTCTATAACATACTTACACTTAAAACCGAATCATCATTGTCACTTTGTCCAACAAAGGCAAAAAGAGAAAAAATATCTGTTCCAGTTTTACCTTCTGGGACATGTGTGCAGTCTGCGTAGTTAGCTCTGTGCCATTGGCGTACTTTGATTTTAGTAGCATTGACATCGAATTCATTTACTATCTCAGCGTCACCATCGGAACACCATCTGGTCATGATTTCATGACTATCAAAAGGACACTTTAATTGGGCGGTACTTTGTGAAAGTGCGGAATGCCAACAGTAATAGCCATCATAGTTCGGAGGGCAGTAAAACATTGTTTTGTTGCCTGAAAGGACTATTTAAGGAATAATAATAAATATCTTCGTGTAGTGAAATATGTGATAAATTAAATTATTTTTAAATTGTTCGATATAAATCATAAAAATTGAAAATTAATTTTTTTACAAGGCATGTAAATCTGCAATAACTGGATAAAAAGCATAATGAAGTTAAATTCATAAAATAAAATTAACAATAAAATAATATAAACCACTATAAATATTTTTGTATTAGCAATATCTTAAATATGCAAAAAATAATTAAATGCAATTTATCAAATTTAACTTTATTTTATGTCTTAAGTTAAAAAAATACTTTTACTTACAAAGTTTTAGAAAATTGTGGCATTTGACGTACTCTTTAGCTATAAAATTCTTGAAAATTTTCATTTCCACGTAACAGCGAGCTTCAAACATGAATAACCAAAACGTATTGTGATGAAATATTGAAAAATTTATATCACTTCGCACACAAAAACAAATTTTTTGTAGCGAATAGCAAACGCATTTCGTACATTTCTAGTATAAGCGTCGTTTTCAAATGTTATCACTCGAAACATAGGAGAACAATTGCGTGATAAAAAAAATCTGATGGTCGGAGGGTAAACCAGGCACGTTTATCCTTCTCTATATTCGTTATCATTCCAATACAATCAAATATTATTTGATTTTTACGGCAGCTTGATAATACTGGCACGTGTATTATCTGTTGATATTTGATTACTTACTTATAAAAGCTCTTTTTTATATGAAAATATATAAGGCAAAGCAGAAAAATCTCGTAGGTAAGGAAAAAATTGAAATAAAAGTTTTCATATTTAATGAAATAATAATTTTATAATTTAAGAACATTTTGTCGCATCAGCGGTTTCATCTTGAGTTTAAATTTCAAAATTATGTTTTAAGATATTATGCAGTAGTATCTAATATAAGAACCTCATAAGTAAAGTTGAAAGCTTGAGAAAAACGGAGCACCTATACATATAA
>UELX01006668.1:0-10330 GCA_900480035.1 Eupelmus urozonus | reverse complement strand
ACTTATGAACTACAAATTATAGATAAGCTTGTCACATTTAAAATTTTACTATTAATTGAAACGGGATCTAAAGTGACTATACAAACATACGAAAATCGTCCGTTTTGAATTATTTATGATTGCATTTGATAGAGAAATTTCCAGTATTTTAAAATAAAATTAAAACTAACCAATCAGCTGTAAGTATACTATGTTATAGGATTTATCTGTTTGTACAATAAATAAATAAAATTACTTTTTATTGATTAATTAAAATTATTTGAGCTAATCGCCCTTGTCAGAAGAAGATTACCTAGAAAAATACGCATCTTGATGTCAAGAAGCAGACTACCTAAAAATATACACATCTGGATAACAAAATTCTTGTTTAGTATTGATTAATGAAATAATGGGTGAAGATTATAAAGGAAGTCTGCTACCAAAGACCATAAAAAATATAGTTTATTTGGCGGTAAAGTGCTGCAAATTTTTATTTTTCAATGATTATTTGAATAGAATGTTTATAAAGATTAAAATTTGATTATTATTTAGATAAACATACTCACAGACTGCATTCTAAGATACGACAAATCCGTAGTACTAATTGGAAATTGGAGCACCAATCCGCTAGACAAATTTCAATTTTCGTCAGAAATTATGTCCATGAAACAACTCAATATAGAAAAGAGCGAGTATTTTGAAAACTACATCGTCAAAAATAAATCATACATTATCAAAAATACAGATTTTAAAAATTTACCGACACCGGCAAACAATTTTATTATAACTGTTCCAAGTGTCTCTCTATTGAAGTCTGGTCTGACAATGTTGAAAAACTCGCTCCTTTGGAATCAATTTGGATACTACATAATTGATAATGCCTGGTTGCAAAACAGCTGTTTAAACGCGCATATTTTTTTGGAAACGGTTTGGAAATTCGAGATTCTCTCGGTAGTTTTGATATGCTGCGACTCAGATGAGAAAGTCTATTTTTACACTTTTAGTCCATTTAGCGATAATGCGCCCGATATTTGGTCTAAGGATCAGGTTTTAAAGCAAAAGAATAACCACTCATTTTCATTGTTCAGACGACGTTATAATCAATCCCAAGGTATACTCAATTGATATTTTTATTATTTTAGTTTGTTGTACACAGTGCATTAAAATTGGTACATGAATTAATTAATTATTTTTATCAAATGACGACATTGCAAATGTTATTACATGCGTAAGGGACACAAGTTTGCATCAAATTGTGCATCTTTACTATAATTGGTATTAAAATTGAATAAACAACTACTAAAATTTGCATAACATTTTATAAACAAATCTCTTTCATCTGCATTTAGACATGCAACGTTGGCATTTGAAAAAAATTTATTACCTCTAAGTAAAAATTATTTTTAACCAAAACACAGATGCATTTTTGTCCACAGAGTCATGTGACTCCCTCTACTTCGAAAAGACCAGACAACTAAATGGCTATCCAATCAAGATCATCAAATTCGATCCTAGCGCTAAGCTCTCTTACCACTTGCACCGCTTTGATCTTATCCCTACAAGTGAGGCAGTGGCAACGATTTGGACCTCCTTAAATGCTACTGTCCACAACTTCGTCTTTCCAACGGTCAAGCTTGGTAGACTCGACCAATCAGGCTTTCCCAGTGGTAAGCTTCGCGATCTTCTCAAAGGCGACTACGACATGCAATTAAACTTAGATTACCAACGGGACCTATGGCGTAACCAGGTGTCCTCGTTTATACAATCGAGCATCAGCTACATCATGCAGAAAGAGGACGACCTGATGGTTCAGCGAAACTTCCTGAGCATATTCTCTGTAAGGATCTGGCTGTCGCTGCTGTTCTGTGGCCTGAGCTTATTAGTTGTGCTAAAGTACCTCATGAAGATCGGTTACTTACCAGTAACGTTCAACCTCTGGCGAGGTTTGCTGGGCATGCCAATGCTGTTCCAGCCCCAGCACGTAGTGTCCAGGCTGGTTGTATCCAGTTTCTCCTTCATGCTGATCATCGTGAATCTTTACTTTCAAAGCAAGCTATGGTCCCTGATCACTGCGCCGACAGATACGCTGAAAATAAGGAAGCCTTTAGATTTTATACGTCATAGGTACAAGCTATATGGTGAACATAGCTACCAGCAGTATTTATACGACAAAGTATTACAAAGCTATCTACAGTTTGTTAACGACACCGAGGAGTGTCTGCAGCTAATGATGAATGAGACTAAAGTGGCCTGCATTTGTGATTGCTGGACCGCCGATAAGTTTGTATTAGACAATAGCTTTTTACATTTATTAGATGACAGTAGGTTTGAAACATACTTTGTATATATCGTGCGAGATGATTTCTCCTTGATTCATGCTGTAAGCAGATTGTATAGAAGGCTGTATGAAACAGGGATTATAATACATATTTACAGGGCTTTTCTTATTGAACCACCGGCGGAAAAAATGCACTTAAGAAAGATATCGGTCGAACAGATTTCATTTGCATTTCACGTGTTAGGCATGGGACTGGGCTTGTCGAGCTGCATTCATTTTATTGAGATTTTAATTAGCAAATGCCTATTGAAGAATAAAAGAACAAGACCTATTGTAAATGTCACAAGATAATAAAAACTGATTATTTTTGAATAAATTTAATTTTCAAAAAAAAGTTATATAATAATATATTTTACATAATACGTTTGATTGCTAACTCTATTCCCCAACAGAAAAAATATAAAAATACGACTACATCCTCAAAAAATTAGCGCAAATCATAATACATTCTCGTTATTAGTAATTGAAATTTTTATTTTAAATATTATTATAAATTTATTTTAAAATTCGTAATCTTTTACAAAAATAATTTGTGCCATTACAACTTTAAAAAATACTAAGAAAATTAATAGGAATTTGTAAATTTCAAAACGGGTATGTTAAAGCTTATAGATACCTAAAATTGGTCCAAAATATCGCGTTCTGCGTACGCAACAGCAAACATGGATAAAATTCGGAGCAGAGAGATCCCGATTCGCTAATTATTTATTAAATAAAATGTGAATCGAACAATTAGCAAAATTTCTATATTTATTAACTCTTTCTTTAAAATAAGAAGCAATAAGTAAACTTCATTAATTTTTCATCTAATTTATGGACATGTGCAATTTTTTTAATTCACGTCATTATACGTTTTTTTTTTTCAAATATTCTTAAGCGAACATATTTTATATAGAAAATTGAAAAATTTTCTTTTTTATTTTATTGATTACGGGGTCCTCCGGGAAAATCAATACACCGAATCTAAAGCGTATTTTTCCCTGTAGAGGTTTATTTACTTTAGTACGCTTCTAATAATCGATGTTCAAATATGTTTTTAAAACGATTTTTAAACGTTCGGAAAATTTCACGTATCGATATGGGTCAAATTGATGATGTTTTAATAACGTTATTATTACATTTTTGTAACTTTGCTTTTAAGGGTTTGAGAGTTTAAATAAAAAGGTCTTAGTCATTAGCGTTTTTGAAACGTTTAATGCAGTTACGAATTATATTAAGAAAATATTTTTTTCGCGATTTTCTTCCGATAAACAGTTTTTCAAAAACCATCTATTTATCCATTATTAGTGCAAGTTTTGTTGTTACAAATTTGATTTTTAAATAACTTAAAAAATGTCAGCAGACTTTGGTTTGACAAATGATTGAACGTCGGCATAAATAAATAAAATGCCTTGAAAGAATGAAGATCGTGATGTGATCATGTATATACATCACAAGTGACCTTAAAATAGTTTAACACCTCATTTTGGATCTGAATCACAGTGAAGTCCGCAGTATTAAATTATGTTTTTTGTATAAAGAATTAAGAGGTAACTCGAAAATCAAATGTTAACTGACAACATAAACACAATGGAACTCTTAAAAAAAATTTTAAGCTAAGCCAAAAGAATTAGTAATAAATACAATCATATATTTACATAAGTAATGTTGAATACATAACTTACTTAACTATAAATTATTTAAAATAATTTCAAAGATAATGAAAATATAAAACTACTTTTTAATTTTTATTTGATAATATTTAACAGTGTAAACACTCGTTCTTATTTTCAGAAACTAAAAAATATTTTTTTCAGTTAATACTATTAATTTTTATGTTAATACAGATAATAATCGTATAAGCATAATTAACCAGCTCTTTTTAATTGTAAATTGCATATTGAGAATCCTGTAATTAATTATTCTAATTTTAAAAAACTTTACATATACATTTGTTTAAGTTTTAAAATTGAGCTAATAGCATTTTATATAAATCTCTTAATAGTTAAAAATCAAATATGATACTATGGAATAAATCGATAACAATAAAATACAAGCTAATTTATTTATGAAGCAATATAAAAATTTTCAGTATTCTTAAATTTTACAAGTTTAATATCTATTCATAGCTTTGATAAAACAGCTTACCGGAAGGTAGCACTTATTATCGATAAATAATAAATAGGCTTGTCAGACGCTCACGCGTTAAAACTGTATATTAAAATATAAAGAGAGTAAGTAAGTGACGAAAAAACACGAAAATAAGGTAGAAACTAATAATATTAATTGATTCATAAAAAAATGTTCAATATTTTAAAATATCATGACAATCATTAAATATATCATTTTATAAATAAGTATTTTTATTTATAATGAATAAAACAGTTTTACTATTTTGGAATCGTAACGGTTCAGCAGCCTTCCTGAATAAAAATTTTAACATTTTTTCGTATTTAAAATTAAATCTAAGGTTCAACAAAGAAATATGAAAAACTACTTGCTCTTAAATTAGCTCCAATTTAGTGAATTAAAAAAGGCATTCCAAGTATTGAATTAAATAATGGGTGTGACTTACAATAAAAGATTTTTATCAGAGAATGTTCAAAATATTATTTATTTGTCGGTAAAGTCCTAAATATTTTTACTTTGAAATGTTTAAGAAACAAATGTTCACTAAATAATATGAAAACCAATTATTTTTCAGTTAAACATACTCACAGATTGCATTCTAAAATACGACAAATCTGTAGTACTAATAGGAAATTGGAGTATCAGCCCACTCGACAGATTTCAATTCTCATCAGAAAATATATCTATTAAACAGCTTAGTCTAAAAGGAGCCGAATATTTTGAAAACGACATCGTGAGAAATAAATCGTACTTCATCACAGAAACCGATTTAAAAAATCTACCGACACCGGCAAACTGTTTTATCATATCGGTTTCAAGTATTTCTTTATTAAAGGTTGGATTAACAATGTTGAAGAACTCGCTGCTTTGGAATCAAGCTGGGTACTATATAATTGATAATTCCTGGTCTCGGAACAGTTGTCTAAATGCGCATGCATTTCTGGAAGCTGTTTGGGAATTTGAAATTCTTGCTGCCATTTTTATATGCTGCGATTTAGATGAGAAAGTCTATTTGTACACGTTCAATCCATTCACGAATAAGGCTCCTGATATTTGGTCTAAGTACCGAATTTTCAAACAAAAGAATGGCCATCCTTTTACATTATTTAGACTATTGTATAAGCAATCGCAAGGTATGATTGATAATTTTGCTAAAAAATAATAATAAATGTTTAGCATTATTTTTAACCAATACTTACATTCTTTTGCAGTCTCATGCACTTCTCTTTACTTTGATAAAACCACATCATTGAACGGCTACCCTATCAAGATCACTGAGTTCGATCCTCACGCTAATTTCTCTTATACGTTGAACCGCTTTGATCTTGGTCCTACGAAAACAATAGTCAATACTATCTGGGCTAAGCTAAATGCTACAGTAATCAAGTTCATCTTTCCTACCGACAAACTTGGCGAAATTGACGAAGACGGATTCCCCAGCGGTAAGCTTCGTGATCTCCTTAATGGTGACTACGACATGCAATTAAATCTGGACTATGAGCGAGACATGTGGCGTAATCAAGTGTACACGTTTATACCGTCCAATATCTGCTACATAACGATGAAGGAGAAGGAACTAGCAATTCAACGTAACTTCTTGACGATATTCTCTCCGAGGATCTGGCTGGGGCTACTATTATGTGGTCTTGCTTCATCTTTCACGCTAAAGTATCTTTTGAAGATCAGCTATGTATCAGTGGCATTGAACCTCTTGCAGGGACTGCTGGGCATGCCGATGTTGATTCACGCCCAGCGCTGCGCATCTAGACTGTTCCTCTCCAGCTTCTCCTTCACATTGATTATCATCAATCTGTACTTTCAGAGTAAACTTGGCGCCCTGTTTACCGCACCAACTGCGGTAGGAAAAATAAAAAAGCCTTCAGATTTTATAACTCAGAAGTACAAGCTGTATGGTGAACACAGCTATCAGCAGTACCTAGATGACAACGTGCTGCAGGATTATTTGCAGCTAGTAAACAACACCGAGGAGTGTCTGGAGCTTATGAAGAACGAGGCGAATGTGGCTTGTCTCTGCGACTGCTTTACTTCCGAGAATTTCGTGAATGACAAGGATTTTTTGCAGCTTTTGAGAGACGTTGAGTTCGAGGCGTACTTTGTGTTCGTAGTGCGAGACGATTTCTGCCTGCTTGAATCGGTGCGGAGGATTTATGCGAAATTGTATGAGAGCGGGACACTTTTTCACATTTACAGGGCTTTTCTTAGGGATATTCCGGTGGAGGAGAAACAGTTAAAAACGATTTCACTCGAGCAAATGCTTTTTGCATTTCATATACTGGCAATGGGATTGTTGCTATCAAGCTGTATTTATTTTATTGAGTTTTTTACAAGTAAGAGTGTAATACACAGAAAATAATTCATGAAAGAAATTTACTTTGGAAAAATTTTCAAATATCTTTTTTAAAAAAATGGGATATATTTTAAAAAGTGGGTCACATTCACTTGGTGCCGTCTTGTTAAAATATACAATTATAAACTGAATTTTGCTTACTTTTTAAATGAAACACATTTGATAAATTGTAAAAAATATAATAAAAAAACGTATTTTCATAATTTTATATAGACCTAAATAAAGTATATTTATTCAGATACATCTCGAACTTTCTTAAAAGTACTTTTTTATTACAATTCAATACACTATTACAAGAAGTAACGAAAGAGCATAAATCCTAAAATGACTGGACTTAAAGTTATCCGCTGTACCTGCCTAGAATAGATACTTCTTAGTTATTGATAAAACTTGTCAGTAAATTCTCTATCTATAGCAAAAGAAGGCCACAGTTTTAGAACCTTATTGTTGAATTATTTCTGAAATGTACTATATAATTTATTTTATAGCGATTTCAACATGTAATACAAATTGTAACAGATGAACAAACTAAAGAAAACTACTTTGATCTATCCCAAGTCAATTCTGCACACTTTTTGACGTTATTAGAACCTAAAATAAACATTTTATATTTATTAAAAACCATATATAGTAAGATATATTTCATTGATTAAAATACTTTTATAAACAGAAATTCATTAAACTTAGTACTTGGAAATATTGCACCGACATTGTTTTTTTTTAATTTTTTTTTCATTTTAAACTTTTTTTATAATGAAGAAAAATATTTCATAAATAATTGGATGTGCATATATACGTATGTGTATTTGTATGTGCAGCATGCATTTCTTTTAAACTTCTATAAATGGAATATACCCAAAAATTATAACTCAAAGTTAAAAAATGATATTTTACTTTTTTAATTCTTTTATTTTATTTTCGTTTTTACTATCATACAAAACTTCTTCTTTGAGGAGACAGAAATACTATTCTACATGCAAACTTCAAACTTGTACGATACGATCTTAAACTATGCAATTAAAGTGATTATTATAAATGTGTACAAAGCTTGTTCAAAACCACTATTTACAGCTATTAAAGCTAGAATTTATACCGAAACGTAGTACTTACGAGTTATAAATAATAAATAAGCTTGTCACACAAAAAATTTCATAAGAATTTCAAAGTACAACGAATGCTAAAGAATCAAAACTCTTCCATTTTAATTCATTACTTAGTATTGATTTATGAAATAATGTGTAAAGATTACAGCGAAAAATTATTGCCGAAAAACTTAAACTATTTTTTTTATTTATCGGTAAAATATAATCATCATTATTTTGCTTCCTTATGTTTATTAAAAAATAATTTTACATAAAAACTAATTATTTTTTAGATAAGCATATTCACGGACTGCATTCCAAGGAGCGATAAATCTGTAGTACTAATAGGGAATTGGAGCACCAGCCCGCTTGACAAATTTCAATTTTCATCGGAAATTTTGTCTGTTAATCAGCTTAGCATAGAAAAAGAAAAATATTTTGAGAACTGCACCAAAAATAAGTCATATATAATCAGAGATATGGATTTAAAGTATCCTCCAAAACCGGCAAACAATTTTATTATAATAGCCTCAACTGGCTCCCTTTTAAAGATCGGATTGACGATGTTAAAAAATTCGCTTCTCTGGAATCAAGCTGGTTACTATATAATCGATAACGCCTGGTCCCGAAACAGCTGCGAAAACGCGTTCGTATACCTGCTTATTGTGTGGGAATTTGAAATTCTGTCGGCTGTTTTTATATGTTGTGATTTTGATGAGAAAATCTATTTTTACACGTTCAGTCCATTCAGCGATAAGGCGCCGAATGTTTGGTCTAAGTACCGGATTTTCAAACTAAAGAATGGTCATTCTTTTACGTTGTTTAGGCGTCTTCATAAGCGATTGCAAGGTAGAATTGATCGATAATTTTACTATATTACTATTACATATTACCTCTAGTTCAGAGCGTTTTAAATTAAATTTATTGAAGCGGTAGATTTTTTTAGTATACTTTTGAAAATAGATATCAAAGATTTTTTATAATTTTTTAATGAAAAGTGAAAAATAATTTGTCGAATAATAAAATATTCAATTGAGTTCAAGTGTATGAACATCATTGTTAATTACACACATTTTTTTCACAGAATCATGCGACTCCCTCTATTTCGACAAAACCACCCAACTAAACGGCTATCCTATTAAGATCATCGAGTTTGATCCCCATGCTGAACACTCCTATCAACTGAATCGCTTCGACCTTAGCCCTACCAGTACAATAGTCGAAAACATTTGGACCAAGCTAAACGCCACAGTCAGTAAGTTCATCTTCCCAACAGACTCGATTGGCGGCATTGACGAATCAGGCTTTCCCGATGGTATGTTTCATAAGCTTCTTAAAGGTGACTACGACATGCAGTTGAACCCGGATTACCAGCGTGACATATGGCGAAACCAGATATCTACTTTTATTCAAACCGGAATTTGTTACGTAATGCGTAAGGACAGTATCCCTTCTGTTCAAAGTAACTTTTCGGTAATATTTTCGATAAAAATCTGGCTGTTGCTACTGTTCTGTGGTTTAGCTTCCTCTACCACGCTGAAGTACCTTATGAGAATCAATTACTTATCGGTATCACTCGATCTTTGGCGAGGCCTGCTTGGTATGCCGATGCTTTTTAAGTCAGAGCGCATTATATCCATGGTGGTAATCTCCAGCTTATCCTTCATGTTGATTATTATTAACCTGTATTTCCAGACAAAACTTAGCGCTTTGCTCTCCGCGCCTGTGGCTACGGCAAGAATAAAGACACCGTTAGATTTTATAATTCAGAAATACAGGATTTACGGCGAGCATAGCTACCAGCAGTATTTACACGAAAATGTCTTAGAAGACTATCTACGGGTGATCAACAGCACCGAGGAGTGCCTGGAACTAGTAATAAACAAAATCAAAGTGGCTTGTATGTGCGACTGTTGGACCGCAAGGAATCTCGTAATTGACAATGAGTTTTTGCAGTTTTTGAAAGATGACCAGTTTGATACATACTTCGTGTTTTTAGTACGAGATAATTTCTGTCTGATAGAAGCTGTCTGGAGGATTTATAAAAGGTTGGGTGAAAGCGGAATCATAAAATTTATTTATAGCTCTTTTGTCAGGGAAATGCCGGCAGAAAAAAATCAGTTTAGAACGATATCACTCGAGCAAATTTTGTTTGCATTTAATGTCTTGGGTGTAGGGCTACTCTTATCGATCTGCTTAAATTTTATTGAGTTTTTTATTAAACGCAGATGAGTAAGAATAAAAAAAAGGTGAGATTGTTTGACAGTAGATAAATACTCGTAGAAATTTTTGGCACGGGCGAGGACCTCAATGTACATTTTATACATGTATTGATAATTATCATAGTATTGTGAGAATTTATTTCTATTTTTTTTAATATTAAGGACGTTCTCTAACTGCAGAGGTGCTCATCTCGGGTTTAAATTAGAAAATTATGTTTTAAGATATTATATA
>UELX01006667.1:0-10331 GCA_900480035.1 Eupelmus urozonus | reverse complement strand
CTTACATACTATAACTTCAGATCCTTCCAACATATCCCATAGATTATTGGAAATATAATTTTTTTTAACCATTGCTTGTGATAAATACTCTTCAAATGCTACATTTAGTATGAAACCATTCAAATCAATCAATTTATTATTGAATAAGTCATTACAATCCGTAAAATTTACTTTCTTGTAAGTATTGGAAAATGGGTTGTACTGATGGACTACAATAGCTAATTTTTTAGCAAAAGATAAACTTTTTAATCTATTATTTTCGTATCCAAAAAATTCAACAACTGTGATTTGAAGAAATTTATATTGCCAGGCAAACTTAAAAAAGTGCAAAAGATTTGTACTGTTTGATGAACTTGCAAGTAAAATAATACATTTTGATCGTGGAGCTTTACTAGTATAATTATGTAAAAAGATAATATAACCAATAAGCTCATGGGTAAGATTCTTACTTTGTTTTGAATCAATTAAAATAACTTTCAAGACTTCTTGCTGATAATTTGATGCCAACAAATCTTTTATACCTTTTGAGCTTTTGTCATCAGGTGGAAATATAATAGCATTCCAAAATATAACTGTTGTTGGGAATCTCTTAATCACTTCTCTAACAGTGAATGTATATGGAAAACAGTTATTATTCTGTGAACCAATAATTAACATTACTTGTTTCGAGATGTAATTAATCAAAGTATGTGCAAAATCAATCTCCTGATTAGCAATTGTTTTTGAAAAATACAAATATAAATAAAAAGATCTCAAAACTGTCATAAGAATAATCATTTTAGAATTAAGATATTTGAAAATATTTTACAATAAGTAATTAGTACTAAGTAAAAATAAATTAAGAAAAAATAAACCTTAATTTTAAAAAATTTTTTTCATTATTTGTATACAGTAATGCGTTAGATATGAAATATTTTAGAAAACTTCCATATAGTTAAAATTCAGACTGGCTTGAGCATTTTTTCATATTTTATAATATTTTTAACTTTCTGTAAAATGTAAAATTGCATAGATCGATTTTTTAATACCTATAGCTTATTTTTTTTCATAAATTTTTTCTAAAGGAAGAATGAAAAAGTTAAATATTGTACTTAAATATAATTCTTTTTTCTTTCAATTTGAGCTATGCAACATACTGACGTTTTCTGCGTTCAGGTATATAAAGACGATAAAACTAGACAAAAAGAAGTTGATTTAATGTTAAAAATTGTTAAAAAATTTCTAACTTCTCACAAAATAATTATCAAAATAAAAAAAATCAATTTTATAATCATTTTTCTTTTACGCTTCTTTTAATTACTTAAAATTTTTAAAATAATTTTTCTTTTTAAAATCGCAAAGCTAAAATTAAATATTTTTTTATCTAATGTAATCACCTTTTTCCGATTTCCAAAACACAAATACATTTTATGACCGATAAAAGAGATATCATGTTTTAAGAAAATAATACATATATTTAAGATTAGATATAGCTTATATTCGGAATGAAGGGCATTAGTAGCATTGGGCATTGGTACAACTAAAGTTACTGGACTTCATTTTTAGCTATCGGGATTTGACTGTCAAAGCTTTGTTGAAAATTTTTTCCCTTATTAAACAGTAAGTTTTCATAAAGGGTTTTAATATATCCTCGAAAATGCTGATCACTAGTTTTAAACATTTTATATTTTTTATACCTTGATCCATCGATGATAATTAATTTATTTTTTAAATAAATAAATTTATTTTCATATTAATAAAAGTATTGATAAGGGGAAATGCAGCTTTACGTGGAATTGATGAACTGTCATAAGTTCTTATCCAGTCCTACAAACAGGTAACATCTGTTTACCTCTGTAGGGTGCATTTTATGTCAGATATATAATTTTTTATATTTATATAGATTTTAAAGGCATTGTAACTAGTGAATAATAAATAATAATAAAATAATAAAATTAAAAAACAAAACTTTCAATAACAATTATTATGTTATTGTTAATTGTCAGCTTTAAACTAAACCATATTCTGTTTTTGCATTATTATCTAAAAACTTTTGAAATCTTCTGTAAAGTTTTCAAAACAGCTACGCGTTCCTCAGAAAAATGATTTTTTTACTTAGTTTTCTGTTAGTCTTTCAAAGATATTACAAAATATTTTAAATCTATGATAATAAATATGTAAGTTCCTGCATTAAAATGTTTAAGTTGAGGAATATTTTCTCGATATTAAACTCGACAATCTGTAACAAAATTTTAATATTCGCCTCTATTAGATTCTTAGATTTGCAAAAAACTTTTGGAATTAAAAACATTTTTAACGTACAAAACTGAACTATTACCAAAAAGTATGTTTTTTCTAAATTTATCCGATTTATGTGTCCGATCTTTTTTGAACATTTTCGTTTTAACCGCCCTAGCTTTTTGACGTTTTTGGCAAACGGTCTAAACGGCACTATTACAATTTTTTTCAAGGTGCTTGAGAAAATCTACTCTAAAAATTCTATCATTATTATATACTTCAAAACAAATTTTATTCTAGTTGGATATGCTGCGACTCGACACCTCGAACTTCGTGCGCATGATCCGATTATCTCGTATATTTGTAAAAAATAAAAGAGGAATATTGTTTTAAGTTTTTTAATGATGTACTTCTGTGTGTATTCCAATAACTTGCTGATCGATTCAGTAGTTATAGACCTTGATTGTTTCTTCTGAAAATTCTTATTCTACTCAGAATAAAGTCTAAAGTTAAATTCTGAATTTCGTTTTATTTTTTTACACTTTTTTAATAGTCATGAAATTCTGGAATTCTTTTTATGTGTAATATAATAATTTATGTCAAAGTTTGTATTAAAATAAATGTGTGGGATTTTCTGATAGATTTTTTCATCAGGGGTAAATACTGTTAAAGTTTAGTCGATAGTCATACCTTCCAGAATTTATCATCAACCAACATCATTAGTATTAGACTCTAATGAGAAATTCATCAGCTCAGTCACATTCATTTGCTCAAGATTAGGACATTTCAAAGGGAGCTTTACTTTGGATAGGCAAATAAATCATGGATGAATAGAAATTAGGGATTCTGGAACCAATTAATGTATAATTAATCAAAATAACTTTCTAGTCTGGAGTCTAAATACAAAAATTGATAAAATAATAAAACAAAATCAATGTATAACGACTATTTCACTTTTAAAATTCTGAAATTTTAAAACAACTATTTTTATGAAGATATCATCTTACATTATGTTTTCAAAACAAAAAATTGGTGATAAAAATTGATGGCAGCATTGTAAAAGGTAAATGAAATCAATTACCTGATTATAAATTGCACAGATTGTATAGTTCATATAGTTAGCCCAACTCAAGTAGAATTATTTCATTGAAAATAATTATTATTACGACTAAATGAACAATAATTTTGGATAATTTGAAAACTATGATTAAAGATCCATACATAATATTTAAAGCTGTTTGCATATTATATAGCTGTACAGAAAGTGATAGAAAAACGGATATGTGCATTGTAAGAATTTAAAAACTACTTAATTATACAGGAAAACTTCGTATTTTATTTGTTTGAATATTAATCTAATGCTACATCACAACCAATAAAAATTTTAGAAATTTTTCAAACTATAGTGGATTAGAAAATTACTTAGTAATTGAAAATCTACAACTAAATCAATTACATAAAAAAGATGTCGCTTTTTTTGATAATTTTAATGAAATTTAAACCAATAACAAATTTTTATAAACAGACCCTGAAGTTCTCAAGACTTCTTTTTTATCTAACTTGAAGTATATTTTTTAAAGTAAATAATGAAAAAGCTGCGACATTACTATAACACATTATAAATATGGCGATATATTTACATAAATAAATGACTTTTAACTACATCATCTTACCAGCAAGGAATTCTGATGTCAATGAAATCAATGAAAAAGTTTTCTACATACTTAATAAAAGTACAGAAATAATATACGGCAGTATAGAACAAAAAAACTATGATAATGACAGTATAAGATAAGCACTTTTACCTAAATATTTTAATATGTTATATCCTAGCTCTCTTCCTTCTTATAAATTGAAGTTAAGATTAGTGTATTTATGCTTATAAAAAACTTAAATATTAGTGAAGGTTTATGCAATGGAATACGATTGATGATTTTGAGTTTAGATGATCATTTATTAAAATGTGAAATTCTCACTGGTGATAAAAAAGGAGATATTGTATTTTTAAATCGCATAACATTATATTCGTCAGATTTTCTTATTTATCGTTTACTCAAGAAAAGTAAAGTTCGAATCTCACGTTCTTGGCTCGCGCTCCACGTTCCGGTCCGCCAGACCTGGGACGTTACAAACATTGACTATATACGCCCTCTACCGATGACCGCTGAAAATTACTGCCCACTGAAGCAGGTGCGAAATTGAAAATTTTTGTCCAAATATCGAACAAAGAATTAATTATAATTAAATAATGGAAAGCGAATTAAACAAAATCAGTATATTATTGCTTCAGTATATTAATCAATAATAATCAATTTATTAAAATATAAAAAACAAACGGAGATGTTTCCACGCGCGCGCGCGCGCTTAGCGAGCTTCTAGTTATGTAAAATAATTAAAGATAAGATATTATTATGTTATAGTTTATGCTGGGGCCTCCGGCATGACGACTAGCTTTTTGGTACAGCTAGCCCCGCAATTCCTTATTTTACCCGTTCGGCGTCGGGCCCGTTTGGCATTACACTTTAAAGCAGCCTACACCTTCCCTTCTTCTTCTTCTTGACCTATAATTAAAAATATTTTATCTAATTAATAAAATCTGCAACAACTGTGCCAATAAATTTGTAAAAAATTCAGTATACAATTATTGATTAATTACAAGATTCTTTTCTACTTTTATGTGATAATAAATTATAGTTATTCTATTTTACTTTAAAATTAAACAGGATGATGATCCCTTTTCTAAAAATAGAGTCAATCAATCAACAGGTTAAATGATTCAAAGTAACACATTAAAAAGGAAAATAGTGTAAAAAAATTTATGAGATAATACTAAATATTCTATGCTATTTTAAAAAAGTAAAACTTCTTAGGATTAGAAAAATAAATCTCAAGGTAATTCTAATTTTGATAAATTTTGTAAAAAATTAAAAATTTTTTTTAAATGTGTTGATTTTAAAATATAATTCACAATAAAAGTGAAAAATTGTTTATTTACTTAGACTATATTTTCTTAAAAATAAAATATTGTATATGATCTTTTTATTTATTTATTTATTGAAGCAATATCTTAGAACTGATAGAACAGTGTACATCATGACTAATGTTACTTTTTTATTGATATATTTAGATTAGATATCTACCAATTCTTGATAGTTTATTATTATTCTTAAATATTTTTGTCACATTTAATTATAATTTTTAGTGAATTTAATGTGTAAAATATTAAATTAAATTCAGTTTATTGTTTTATACAATTGATTGTTTTTTTTATTATATTTAAAAAATATTAAAATTGTACTATTTTAGATCATTTTAAATAAATCACTTGAAATATTGCATAGAAAATCAATGAAAGGAAAACTAGTCTTACATTTGGCCTAATTAAGACTGGATTTTTAAAAATATATATAAAATCCATTCTACTTCTTTATCTTATTGAATTAAAACTAATTGCAATAAAAACTAAAAAAAATGTAACTGATGTATCCCTCACATGTTTTAAAAAATGTAACTCATGTATCTTGTTAGATGGAAATGACTGAAGAAATATCAGTTTTAAATACCAGCTTTGTATTAGGAGATTAAAAAGAAAATTTCTTACCTGTAATGCGGCTCTAGTCGCCGTTTCAAAGACCTCCCTGACACCTTCCTTGCTCTTGGCAGAGCACTCGAGGTAAGCAAAAGCACTGATCTTCTCGGCCATGGCGCGGCCTTCCTCGGGCTTGACAGGCTCCTGCTTCATCTTGCCGAGTTCCTTGATGGTGCTAGGATCATTACGTAGATCCTTCTTGTTACCAACCAGGATGATTGGTACATTTGGGCAGAAGTGCTTGACTTCTGGTGTCCACTTTTCCGGAATGTTCTCAAGGGAATCGGGACTGTCAATGGAGAAGCACATCAAGATGACATCTGTGTCAGGGTAGGATAGTGGACGAAGTCTGTCGTAGTCTTCTTGTCCTGCAGTATCCCACAGGGCGAGCTCGACCTATTATAAACATAAGTATGCAAATTTAACGTGGTTGAAACAAATTTATACAGCTTTAAAATGTATTATTATATTTAATAAAAATTCCAAATAAAATATTGAATTAATTTATTTAAATTCTTTATATAAACACTCTACTTCTGACTACAAATATATAACTTTTCCATATGAGAATTTATTTTTTTCTTTTTTAACTATATTCTATACAATATTACTATTTATTAATATTAATATTTTTTAAAGAAAAACTAAATTAGAGAAAAAATATTAATAACAATTAATTGTTAAATTTTCAATTTTAAACTTACTTGTTTTCCATCTACTTCAATATCAGCTACATAGTTTTCAAAAACAGTAGGCACATACACCTCTGGAAACTGATCCTTGCTGAACACAATCAGCAAGCAGGTTTTACCACAGGCACCATCGCCAACGATCACCAATTTCTTCCTAATAGCTGCCATGAATCCTAAAACAAATAAAATCATTTTATTATACTGCAATATTTTATTGTACTGATTGAATTTTTGTTCTTTTTCATATAATACAGTAGTAATGTTTATCTACTCTAATCACTATAAATAATTTAATTAAACATCCTGGTGGCTTTTACATATTTTGGCAAATTATGATGACTGTGCACTATATTGCTGAGAAGTATGTGCAATCTATAAAAGTGAAAATCAAATATCAAGCATATGCACTGTGATTTTTTGTCAGTAGTTATGGCATTAACAATATTTTTTATTATTATAATTACAAGTATGTATCTAATTATAAACAAGACCTAAAATAATGAGCTTTATCATGAACAAACTTTGAACGTACTTTATTACATAAATGTTGGAATATTTTCAACAATGACAGCTATTTTTATGACACGTAATTGTTAATAACTAAATGAAAACAATTCTTAGAGCGCTACAATGAATAATTTATTAAGAAAATAGTCTATAAATGAAATTGCAATGTTTTTGTAAATTTTAAAATAACATGATATCAGAGTTAAAGTTTCCTCATGACATCATTAAGACATTGTGATGTCATGATTATAAGTTGCCAGTTAAAAAAAGAAAGGACTTCACAATAAATGATCAATTTTAGGCTTGTACTTTTCTGTATATGCAATACTTATCAATCCCTAAAATTCTTAATAATCTAAAGACTACACTCATGTTGGCTACGCGATAGTCATTTGACAGAGTTCTAATGATTGACATTGGCATGGGTGGAGGCAAAGGATACAAAGGAAATTAATACATTAGTGTAGTTCCTTACAGCTGACAATTGTGTGTTAATCAAACGTGTCAAACGGTGCAAGTATATGACATTGACTAACGTCGCGACGTAACGCCGCCGAACTATGAAAACTGTTATCTCTATCTGCAACAGTGATAAGATAGCGAATTAAAAAAAAAGAGAGAGATTCGTTTGATTTCACAGAGAGCCGCGCATCGCGGACAATCCGCGGCTATTTATCCAAGAGACTGATGCAATTCTAAAGGTATGCAATAAAGGAAAGAGTCAAGGAATCTGTTGAAGAGAGAGAAAAAAATTGTTTGAGTGACATCATCCTTTGGGAGCATCGAGATCGTCTAATGGATGCTAGCTGCTTTCTACTGTAAAAAGTCCAGTGTTCAAAAAGCAAGGGCTGTTCTATTTTTAGAATATGGAAAATTCAAAGCACTAGTATCCAATATTATTCAAATTAAATTTATTTGCTCTTGGATTTTTCAATAAAGTATACTTCAAATATAAAATCTTAAAGATAGCTAATAAGACATGCAAAATATACAAAAATTTGTACTTAAGTTCAAGTTACTTTATAGCTGTCAACTTTATTTACCTCTTATTTATTATTCAATGTTTACTTTAAATTATCTAATTATTTCTATAGTACTGGAAATTCAAACATAATTCTATAATCTAGCGCTTATAAATTTAATATATATCATATTAAGACCAGCCTCAAAAAGCATCTTTTTTTAAACAAAATATGAAAAGTTGTGCCTACTGGCTACTTATATTATTTGAAGAAAAAAAAAGAGAGAAAGACTTTGGGTAAGACTAGCGAGACCTAAGGAATATAGTAAATAGTTGGCATTTGAAAAGCAGAAATGGATAGGTTGATCTGGATCGTACCTGAGCCAGGATAGTCCAAATCATCTGATCTGGGTGTACTTATTATGCATCCCATCTTTCGAATGCTTTTTCTCAGTCTGTTTCCTACTCTCTCGCTTACAGCATCGTCTCTAGTTGAGTTACTCATAACATGCTAGACTCATCAGATCTCGTACCACAGAGCCTTTTTTAATAAAAACAAAAATAAAAGTCAGTCTGAATTTCTTGTTGTGATGGCCCTTTTATTAGATTATGAAAAGTTTAATTATAGATTTCACCATGGGTCAAATCAATGTCAATGAATTATCAGAATTTCTGTAAATATTTGTACTTATTCCGATAAAAAGAGTTTGCACAGCAGAATTAGTAATATATCAAATAAAGAAGTTTGTTCAAAGCCTAGAAATACTCATCAAAATACATGCAACAACAATCGAACCTTAACAGTATCAGTGGAAAAACCAGATCTGAAAGTTTAGCGATGACACTTGTCTAACACGCTTTAGAATACAAAAGCTTATTACACATTCTAACTCTGTATCTAATCAAATTTCACCACCTCCACTTATCTCAGCTGTAAAATGGAAGCCCACCAAAATGGAGCTCCCCCATCCAACGAACCCTACACCCAACAAATCCACCCTGACAGCTGCAGCAACAAGTTCCGCAGCGCTTCCACCTCAAAGCCCACTCCGAAACACCTCCCCAAAAAGCCTGTGACCTTTCGCACTCCCCAGAGCCTGTCGCTGACTCAAAGAGGCTCACACCCAAGAGGTCAGAGTACTCGGGGAGGGCAGAAGGAGAGAAAGGCGCGGCTCGTCAGCGAGAAAAACATCGAGCAGCGCCAGGAGCTGCCGAGGCTCTTGGCCTCGAAGAGGAGGCTACTCACTTCCGGGAGGAGACGCTCGTCGGGTGTCACGCGTCTCCGCTCTCACACACACAAACGCACACACATACACACCCACTCCCTCTTTCTCTCTCTCTCTCATACGCACAATACTCCGACGACATAAACGCTATATTCTCCTCTCGATCCTCTCTCGCTCTCTTTCCACTCTACCCCACGACTCCAACTCCCTCAGGAAGCCTCGGCTCGGTGTCGCGTCGCCGGGAATTCCGGAGCCACGAAACCCTCTCTCTCTCTCTCTCACTCACACTCAAGACACACACGCATAGCTTGCTCCAAAATTACCACTCTGCTGCGCCGAGCGCGCGGCGTCTTCCTTCACGCACTTTTGGCGATGAGCCCCTCTCTCTCTCTCTCTCTCCTCTCTCTTTTCACTCACTCCTCTTATATATCAACGATGACGACGACAGCAGTAACAGCACAACACGGACTCTCTGGAGAAGACGGGCCTGGTCAGCGCAGCAGCCACAGAGAGAGCCAGCCAAGCACACACAGAGGGAGAGAGAGGAGAGCTATGAGTAAGCAGCGCGCGACGAGAGCTCAGTGTATGTGTGCACGCGTATGCGTGTCTGCGTGTGTGTGTATATAGAAAGAGAGAAAGAGACGGAGCGAACGCGCGTTATTCCGAGGGCGATCTATCTCCCTCTCTCTCTCTCTCCCGATGCACAGCCCTACCTGCGACGCGCGCGCGCGCGCGCGAATCCGACAACGCGTTGATATAAACGGCCCAGCGGTTGTAGGCTGGACCCCGAGGGTCTTCGACCTTCGCCTCCTTAACTCTTAGGTATTTATCACAACTGGCTGGTGAGCGAGAGTTTGGCGTGTGAGTGTTGTGCTTACCTGGAAATGGTGCGCGCTGAGAGCGACAGATAGGCGAAGAAAATGGCTGCCCGCCGTATAAGCTGGCCACACCTCAATGGCTCAATCTGTTGAGTGCCAGAGCAGCAGAGCAGCGGAGCAGCAGCGCGATCGGCGCGACCGAGGAGCGAGCCAGCTATACGCGCCCGCTCTATACTACGCGGCGAGCAGCGCCGCCGTGCGGAGCGAGCAACACCCCCCCCCCCCCCGACGGTAACGTTAACGTTTGGGTGTGTGTATACT
>UELX01006666.1:0-10341 GCA_900480035.1 Eupelmus urozonus | reverse complement strand
TCGAAATGCTCAACTTTCTCTACCAATTTTAGGCATGGAAAAGGGCCTATTTCTTGCGCGTGTTGGGAAAAATTTATACGAGTTAATTAGAAAGTATTCTTTTTAAATTAAGCTAAATAAGAAGTATATTAACTTTTATAAATTCGTAAATCTTAGTCTGCAGAAAAGGTTCTTTCTTTGATTTAAATAAATAAATTTTCATATAAATTAGTTTTTTGACCATGGATAAAGCCAAATAATTAATTTTTATCAATACACAGACGATAATGTATCAACTAAGTAATTATAAATGTGTTTGGTTACATAAACATTTAAATATTTAAATTTAGAGTAAACTTATAATCTCTTTTCTTCTTTTAAAATCTTTTTTTTTTTAAGAAAAATATATTCTAGGCATAAGTTATTTTTCAATTATTCTGTTACTTTTTTACTTATACATTACATTGTTAGGAGGTTTTCCCCTTATTTATCAAGAGGCACGATAGCGCCTAGAAGGTCTGTAGTTATATAATTTCAAGACTATTTAAATTTAAATTTGAAGCTTTCATAGTTTTTCTTAATTAGTTTGAAATTTTTTTGGACGTCGATCTTATGTTGCCACTTGTGATAACGAAATTTTGTGACTATTAGAATCCAATTTTTTATCAAAATTTTGCTATTTTTCGAATGCGTATAAATTTGTATAGAGTCAAGATGATATTTTTCATTTTGTAAGTGATTTACTATGTTTAAAAAAATACATGCAAAATAGATATTATGAATCAAAACATCTATTCCCTTTGATAAGTCCGTAAATTTAAAAAAAAAATTAAATATCAATTCTGTTTAATACGAATTTTTCCTTGTTTAATATGAATCTTTTATAACGTTTAATTTCTTTTTATATACTTATATTTAGAATATATGTATTAAAAGTGCAGTATGTTTTCTAATCGCGCTCGCTGATCTATTTTTTATCTGATGCTCTGGATTTTGCAATTTGCAAATCGTGCAGTGAGTCATCATTTTAACTACTTTTTTAATACAGTGAAACTAATTTATTTGATCAGTCACTGAAGATATGATTAGAACATTTGAAATTTAAAGTTTATCCGTCACACAATGTAACGTTACGAGAAACCGACCATTCTAACAAAATGCTTTAACTATTTGGCTCAAATTGTTTGCCAGAAAATTAAAAAAAATGAAATATATCAGTAACCCAAAAATGTGATCTTATTTTTGACAATCAGCATTTGAATATTTTTTAGAATATCTTATTTAATTTTTTAACTTACAGAAAAACAATTTTAGCCGAAGAAAAGTTAAAAGGTAGAAGATTCACACGAAAATTAAAAAGTTTATGAGATTTGCCAATATTTATTCATGAATATTTAGTAAAAAACTAATTAATTTATGAATGAAATCTCCAAGATAAAAAAATCCTAATGTATTAAGAGACATACTATTTAAGTTTTTGATTCTTTATACCACATTACCACCCCATTAAACTAACACACTTTACTATGCGCTTACAAAGACAAATACATTGCGCTTGTGTATCCTAATATTCCTAATGGAGCTGTGAAAGTAGGCGTAGGCTTAATACGACCATTGCGCGCCTAGCGGAGAGTTACCGCATCAGTCACGCTCCGGCAGTTGCGCCGAGAGCACAAGCTCTTTAATGTACGAAATAATTTTTTAGTTTTATAATTAATAATAAGAAAAAAAACTAATTTTCATATAATCTCATTGCTTTTATTTTCATCTTTTCGTGTAGAAGTTAGAGAGGCTACTCCAGGACAAGTCATAATTGGTTGCTACTGACGCCATCGTTAAACCTAACCAAGCGCATCTGAATGATTGAAGCGCCAACAAGCACTGAAACGTTGACGTATAGGAAAACGTCATCTTCTTCAAGAAGTAGAGTGAATTATTGTGGCAGAGATTATTGCTTGGCAGCCGCTTCTACAAAAACGAGCGTAGATTATTGTTTATGGTGTCAATTTTTCTCCAGTATGAATTTTCAAAGGTGCGCTGGATCAAGTTGCAGGGCGTTCTTCTCGGCGTCACAGTGATAACGCCATGTTAGCAAAGATTCAGGTTAATATTCAATAGTGTAAAAAATACGAGCTTAAGCGGTAAGCATCCGGTGAACAGCCATGTTGAATTTATTGCGAAAATAGCATTCTATACCTGAGTTTTTTTTATCGGTTTAAAAAATTAGAGTTGAGGACCACTGTTGCGCGAGCAATAGTCATGCGTCACACTCATATACTTACATTAAAAATAATTAAGAGGGAATTCTCTTGCCTCTCTTTTCCTCTCTACTTTTTTTATTTTTCTTCTCATATTTATTTTAATACTTTCGCTTTCAATACATTTGTAATGCATTTACACATGCCGTGAAAAATATTTTTCCGAATGCAAACATCAAATAGCAACGTAATAGATTTTATCTCAGGCCTATAAGAAACGGAATCGAAGATCAAGCTGTCATCTTGGTTATGTTTCATAAAAAAATTTTAAAAATAACAGAAAACTGTGCAAGACAATTTATTTAAAAGTTTAAGGGAAGGCTTACACCAAATTTTGATGTATTCTAAATTTGATAAAATATAGTGCTAAAAGTAATTATAAAATGTAATAATATTGAAATATATAATGTTAATGACTTAAAAAATGTGATCCCTCAAAAAAATTATATATATTTATGTTTGATAAGTCTATATTGAAGGTTTCGATAAGTCAAATATCCTTTTTTAGCCAATTCTCAACTAAATTGGACTTATGAGGGCTCATTCTCTTCATGATAAGCCCCTCTTTGGACTGTGTATTTTAGTTTTTTAAGATACAACTTTTAAAAAATTTTGACAATGAAAACTAGTGAAAATTTTTCAATAATTTTTTATAAACAATTATATTAAATGATATTTTGCTACTCAAAATTAGATGTAAATCTTAAACTAAAAATCTAAAATACTCAGTTCAAAGAGAGGCTCATTACAAAGAGATTGTGCCCTCATAAGTCCAATTTGGTTAAGAATTGGCTCAGAAACTCTGCACATTTTTTAAGTGATCTGCCTCTGAGGGATCACATTTTTTAAGTCATCTACATTATATATTTCAACATTATTACATTTTATAATTATTTTTAGCATTATATTTTACCAAATTTTTTGAATATATCAAAATTTGGTGTAAATCTTCATGGAAACAATATGCTTGGATAAAAAACTAATTTATACAGCACTGCATTGATCTATCTCAAACAAATTTGTTATGACTCCAAATATTTAATGAGTTGCTTAGAATTTAAAATAAACATTTTACCTTCATTAAGAACTAAAACAAAATATATTTTTGTCAATGCACTTTCATAAGAAAAATTCAATAAAATGAATAATCTGAAACCATTGTGAATCTGATCCTTGATAAAATTAAAAATATTTCTCTCTTTGACAAAGTTGAGAAGATTTTTAATTTTATCAAAGATAGGATTCACAATGCTTTATTGGATTAATCATTTAATTAAACTTCTGCTTATAAAAGTGTTTTATTGACAAAAATATATTTTTGTTTAGTTTTTAATAATTAAATGTTTTTGAGGTGAAATGTTTTCTTTTAGTTTTTAAACAATTCACACACTGCAAAATATTATTAGATAAACATAATAAACAAAAATTGGTTTTCTGTTCATGCAACAAATTTGTCCTCATTCGAGATTCAATTTTTATGCACTTAAATCAAAAAGAACTATTAATACGTATAAAAAAGTTCTTTAATCTACAACTTTATATTTCTTGTTACAGATTGATAGATTGCTAATTCAGTATATTTAATATTTTTGTTGGTGAAACTGGTATCATTCAATATGACTGAATACAAACTTGTTGTTGTTGGAGCTGGAGGTGTGGGAAAGTCAGCACTTACCATTCAGCTAATACAAAACCATTTTGTAGATGAATATGATCCTACGATCGAAGATTCGTACAGGAAACAGGTATATTATCGATAAGTGCAATTATAGGATACTAAGTTGCTTTTCCTTTAAATATAAAGCTAAAATAAAATTTGTTTGATTTGTAGGTTGTTATAGATGGAGAGACATGTTTATTAGATATTCTAGATACGGCAGGTCAAGAAGAATATAGTGCAATGCGAGATCAATACATGAGAACAGGCGAAGGATTTTTACTGGTTTTTGCTGTTAATTCAGCGAAAAGTTTTGAGGTAAATAATAACATAATTTAGTATAATTAGAAGATTCAACGAACGTCATATTCTTTGTCTTTATCCGATTAAATAACTATCAATTTTAAAATAACATAAATAAATACTGTTAGAATAAAAAAAACAATAGTTATTTAATAAATAATTTTTAACTCTTAATGATTTGCCATATGTATAGTACTCTTAATAATTTTAATAAACTCTTAAAAATTGACTTTTATATGTAGGATATTGGAACATATCGTGAACAAATAAAGAGGGTAAAAGATGCAGAAGAGGTTCCAATGGTGTTAGTTGGTAACAAGTGTGATCTGCAGCAGTCTTGGGCTGTAAATATGACACAAGCAAGGGAAGTCGCCCGACAGTATGGCGTGCCATTTGTTGAGACTTCAGCAAAAACCAGAATGGGAGTTGACGATGCGTTTTATACACTAGTAAGTATTATTAAAAATGTTACCTTTTTAAAACCAAAATGAGAATTAAACCATTTTTCTGTATTCAACTATTTATGTAAAGTACCATTATCAAATATAAAATTTATTATGTTGGATCTGCAATATAAAAATTAAGATTAAATAATATCAGACTGTCTCATCTAATATGGCCTTTTTATCATTACAGGTAAGAGAAATTCGAAAAGACAAAGAGCAAAGGGGTAAAGAAAAGAGAAAACGTATTAAAGCTGGTAATTCAAGTCGCAGAAAACACAGGTGCTGTATTCTTTAAGATCTTTGATATTTGTCACTCAAGAACTAAAGTGGAAGAAACTTTAGAAGGTTTATATCATATAAATTAAGTAATTTATATTCGCGCAACTCTGAGTGAAATTACAAATGTGAAATAAGTGCAAAACTAGCACAATTTGAAGTTTACAAATTGTTCATAATTTACTTTTATGAATATTGAATACGGATAATTTATCGGATAAGGTTAATCGATGAAACTTAAGTCTTTATTCGATACAATTACGTCAACATACAAGCACAAAAACAGTCTTTTAAATATTTGAAAATATTTGAGATTCCAAACTTGCTTCCTTCTATCCGAAAATATAACTTGCAAGTGTATTACAGTATAAGTAACGATATTTTTTAAGCGCTCAATGGTTTTTAAATTATTTTAAGTATTAATAAATAAGCATAGATATTATTATTGTATTAATTTTATAAACAAAACTTTGTTACTACTATGTAATAGCAAAGTTGAAGAAGCACAATCAAGTGTTTAAAGTTAATTACTTGTACGTTAAATACGTTTAAAACAAGGGCAATAAATGTTTTACTGTGATTATCTGGCCTCTAACATCAATAAAACAATGTTTAAGAAACTTTTAAATAAATTATATTCATATTATAACCGACACTTATTATTACTAGCGAAATGTTTTGAATTTATCAAAATTTTTTTTAAGTAATCGATGCAAATAGCAAAATTAACAGCTAACTTCTCCTTTTATAAATTCAAAACATGCCATCTTTTAAAATCGGTGCTGATAATTTAAATATTGTATGTTGATTATTGTTATTAAATGAAATAGTCTAGAAAAAGCTGTAAAACACTGGGCAAAAAGTACTAAAGTAAAAAGTTTTTAAATTCCAATATTCTTTTTATGCCAAATATACGTATTTTTTAATTAAATTTTTAAATTATAATGTGATAAAATATAAAAAAAATTTAAGACTAAAATGATTTTTTATCCATTATTTTCGGGCTATACAGTACTATAACGTGCTTACATTGAAACACGAGTAATAGTTGTAATATAATATAATTAAATATAGATCAATGTATAATATTAATAAAATTATCTTTTAAAATACTTCCTCGATCTACTTTTAATTATAAATAATGGGAAAACTCGAAAGACCAATTTTAAGGTATGAAAAAATATATGACGATAAACGCTTTATTTGTTTTATTATATTTTTACCAAATGTCTTTCGGAAATCATTCTTACCAATGTTATACATGCTTTTATCTAAACTTTTTAATACTTTTGTTATGAATTGTCTATTTAAAAATTAATGATCAGAATGACCTCGGAAAACTTTCCGTAATTATTTTCGTAGTTTATAAACTATATTACTAAATTGTAAAATTCCTTAATTTTGTGGAAGACTTAAAAATAGCTCTAATAGCACATAACGTTGAAAAAAGGTTGGCGGACATTTTAAAAACGTTATATATGTTTTAAAAATGTTATATATCCGCTGTGATCACATGTAATGTTTTAAAAACGTCATGTGTGGTGTTAGAGGACAAATTGTCTGTAATCAAGGTGTGGATTGTAAATTGTGAAAATAATTTCGTTAAACATAGTTGATGTCGAGAAAAGATAAGACTTCCGAAATCGTCTTAACGAAAAAATAAAAAAAGAAAAAAAGTAAAAAAGTGAAGACAATGAAGAAATATCAATCGTGGACTTAGCGTAATTAGCAATAAAATGAAACTTGTAAAGTTTTAGCTTATACTAGAAAAGAGAAACAAAATATGACGATTACAGTTTATTTTGTTTTGTTTTATACGGAGTTTTGCGTACTATCGTCATCATTACTAACAAGAAAATCGTTCGAGATGTTTTTTTATCCATTTTTTTGAAGCTTATATATCTTAAAAAGGATCAACAAAAAGGCACAGTAATTTTTTTATCAGCTAAAAACATTTCTATGGGATAAAATCCACCCTCAAAGTATTTGAATTACTGGTTCATAAGAGTATTTAACTCCTAAAAAGCAATTTGATTAAGAAAATTATGAGTACCTTATTTGATCCTCTTTAATATATATATAACGACGAGTGCCACTTCGGCATGTTCTTTTGTAAGTAAAACCCGTATTTTCTCTCTCCATTTGATATTGGTAATAATACATTTATAAACAGTTTTTATTTCCGACTGATCTGCAAAGGCCGCTATATTGACGCAAATGTCGAAAAAAAACTATTGCGAAAATAAAATAACTTAACCATATTCTTTCAAGTTTTAATTTTAATATATTAAACTATACAAAAATTTAATAGAACATACCTAATTTTAATGTAATTTTAATAAGTGACTTAACAGTTACGTCGGAAATAAACGTTATGTGCAACAGCAATGAAGACGATTATTTCTTGATTGCATAGTGTACTAATATTTATTTCGCTTTCGTTTTATTACGAAAAATCTATATGTTATTCCAACGCATTTTTGCCATTTTTAAAAAAATACTACGTAATATAATATAATGCCATCACGTAAAATAGCGGACTACAAATATACCAGTTGAATTCAAAGTATCTCAATTTATATATTCAAATATAAACTTTTTTCTATATTAAGCTCAAATCAAGAGACTTTTCGTGAAACCACATATCCACAAATGAGTCACCGACATGGTCTCTTTTTTTTGTAGTTCAGTAAATTAAATTTTTGACAATGACAGGCTCAATACGCTTTATCGGCTTTGGATATTTAGCCGAACGTTTTTAAACACTAAGTGCAACTTTGTAATTTACGATAAAATTTCTGTATTGTAAATGATAAAGATAGTAACAATGTACATAAAAATAAAACTGCTTATGTACACCATGTAAATAAATATAAGAATTTAAGTTTTTGGATAAACGAATAAATAGATAAGATTTTGAAACTTCGAATTTCATTGTATGAGATCGACATTGTCGTATTATATGTATACCATGTACCAATTTTTCGATAATATTTGTAAATTTACGTATTATTTTAAATTTGCTTTTGAATGTAGAATTAAAAAAAAAAACAAAAATAAAAATAATCATGTTTAATGGTTCGGTAAGATTACTGCGACATGACGATAATACATAAATTTTAACGGGATGTCGTAGCTGTACAGGCGAACTCAACTGTCTGTTAGGTACTATATTTCCATATTTTTGTTGAAATTATTAGGTTTATAATAAATTTAATGAGTTCATTAGCTTTCTAATTATAGTAGCTAGATCACTCAGCTCATAAACTAATGAGTACACAATTATTTTAATATAAACAAAATCAGTGCATGTGTTATTCTGCTACGACATCCTCTTAAGTGCGAATGAAATACATGAGTAAATAAAATTTTTGTTTTTATGTTTTTGTTTTTGCAGAAATGCCAAACAAATATGTAAAAAAATTTAAAAAAGGAAAATTTTTTCCTTTAATAAAAATAATTATATCAATCAAGAATAAAAAATTTTTTGAAATATTAAATACATTGAAGCTTATTTATTTCTTGAACCTTAATTATTATACTTTTTAATTATTAAATTTATGATACATTCTTCGAGGAAAATAATAGTGATTTGATTTTTGGAGTAATGCACATTTTCTCATATTTTCTTAGTCTAAAACTCAAAAACGTGCTTGCAGCTAATGGACATAGATCTGCTTGTATTATCTGAACATAAATCGTAAAGATAAAGCAACATTGCCCTTCCTATTTGATTAATTTTTTATATAAGTCAATTTGAATATAAATTAAGTACAATTTTTTTTCTTTTACAAAAATAAAATTAATAATATCAATACAAGCTAATAATACTTTTCAGGCAAGGTGCAGGTTCTACAGCCAATTATTCTATACACTAGAATTATATGGACGCTATGTACACTACACCCAATTTTGAAAGTACTTCTAGATTTATAATAAATTATTATTATTTTAAAGCCATCACAGACTGAAACAATCGCAAAAAATTACTATACTTTATAGGAAATTTATAAGAGGGATTTTAAATTTTTCTGTACTTAACTCAATTTTAATAAATTTCAAATAATTCGGCCCTTTGTTCACTATTAATTTTTTTGCGTTCTCATGTGATTCTGTTTTGGTGTATTGAACCACGAAAATGTAAATTTAACTGAAGACCCGTATGTTAAATTTAATTTTTGTGTAGCATTTAATTTTAACAATTCAATGTTTTTCAAAAATATACATTAGGATTGAAATATTTTTATATAAAAATATATCAGCTTGAAATTAACACACCACTTATAACCTTTTAACCTAAGAGTTTAATGTAATTCATTATTAAATAGTTATTTCTGTTAAATATATAAAGCCAAAAATTTTAGTGTCCGAATCCATTCCTATTCCCAAAATTTGAGAATTTTCTCCAATCAGTATTTCACCAATACAAACTATAGATTAGGATGCATTTGCCAAATTTTTTTAGGAGAAATCTAATGCTCAGCTATAATATTCGTGTAACCTTTGTCAAATAAAAGAAGTATATATTCAAACGATTATAACGATAAATGAAAAACGATGTAAACCAGTTTCTTTAAAAGAAGAATTTTTATTTTTTATATCATAGCCAGAGTCCGTAACAGGATAACTATTACATTTTATGAATGTTAAATTAAAATTTGTTCAATGTTTCAAAATTATAATACTTGAACGCACTCTCTACATAAATATTTTGAATATTTATTTCAAACATTTTTCAAAATTTCAAGTAAATTGATCGATTACGAGAAAAGTTTTAAAAACTAAATTTGATAAGGGCAGATAATATATTCACTATTCGGTGCATAAAAATAACTATTAATTTATTATTAATTTTTTTATTTATTAAATTATAAGGAAATAGTTTAACGATCAACGTCCGATGTATCACCCAAAGTATTTCTGATATTTCGGCAAAGGTAAATTTTTTGCTTGGGTTTTTTTTAGTCATATTTTTTATAGCACTGCGTGGCATAAATCCTCTTATTATATCACGCCTATCCGTGGCATAAATAGTCCATTATTGCACCGTGTTTATCACCCTCGCTACGCTCGGGCGCTAACTACACGGTGCAAAAATGGACTGCATATGCCAGGGATAGTCGTGACAGAGGATTTATGCTAGTCAGTGCTATAATAGTACATTATGCACCTAGGGAGTAAAAGTAAAGAATGTCGCAGACTGCGTGTAATTGTCAAACATGCTGTCTGGGGCTTTCTTTACTTACTCCCATGGTGCATATGGCTGATTGTCACGAAAATGGTAGTTTTTGATGTTAAAAATTGTTCTTATAAAAAAAATCATTTTGGGGGTAAATATATAAATTATAATAGTTGCTTTTTGTCAACTAGACTATAATAAAACGTAATTTATTCGGAAACTACTACAGATGCTATTAAAATT
>UELX01006665.1:0-10352 GCA_900480035.1 Eupelmus urozonus | reverse complement strand
AGCGGGAAAAAATAGCACAGTATAGCATTTTCCAGATCTTTTTTAGCGTTAGAATTGAGTACACTGACCTTTGATTTTCCCGACCACCTTAGCCTTACGGTCTCGGGGGGTGGATAATTGAGACTTAAATTTCTTTGGTGATAAGGCGGGATATCGTTTGGCGCGAATGCCATTTGTTTGTCGTGTGATTAGTTGTAGTTTTGGATGCAGGTGTGTTTTTAGTCTGGGTGATGGGATATGTAATGTGTTGAATTAGAATTTTCTATTTTTTATTTGGCGATTCTATTTTTTTTCTTTTTTTTTTCAGTTTTTAAGGTTGAAAAATTTAATTTAAAATTTTTTGATATTGTATTTGTATTTTTCACCTTTATATTAATTCTAATATTAAAATGCATATAGATAGTTCTTCTGCTTTAAATAATTATTTTAAACTATGCCGTGGCCCTTCTATTTTTCCTTTTTTTTTTCAAAGCAATTTTTACCGATTGCGAATGGTAGTAATTTAGAAAACTTCGGATGTGTACTCTGGATCAATAAAAAGTGAAGAAAAATATTTTGAATTTCAAAAAGAACAACATAAATACTAATCAATAAATACAAATAGTTTCGCTTTTCATAAATACAAACATTATTACATTCGTCGAATTAATCGGTATTTACCATATGCATTTTTGAAACTTATACTAGAAATTATTTTGATTTTGTTTATTTTTTTTTTATTACTGCATTATATTATTATATCTATATCATAAATTTCATTATGCACTGAAGACTAGATATATATTATAATTATCATATAATTTCAATTATCATGAAAACTCAGGAGTATATTAACTGCTTAAGGTAAGTTATCTGATGCCGGTAAGGTGATCTCCATCGTATCGACACCAAGTAAATAACTAATAATATTTAAAACTGAAGCAAGCCTTCTGTAACTACACCTAATTGTAAACTTGTTAATAGAGATTCAGCTGCAAAATGATTTTAGCATAAATTCGACAAGTATACGCCCTTAAAATAATTTATATGGCGTATTTTTACAATTCCTAAAATAAGTTCCAAGAATACAAGAATACATATTTGGCCATCTAACTTTTGCATTTTAGCTCAAAAAGGCTTACAAGAACCGACAAGAATGTACATATAATTTTTAAACTCAAACTAAGGGTTTTATGATGTTGTGTATCAATCAATGATTTCCGATTGAAATATTTTATTTTTATGGTCAATAAACAATAAAAAATAAAATAACATTTTTAGTACATCTTTAACTTTGATCAACCTTTTTAAGAGCATTCGATTAATTTTTTTCAAACATTTTTACAAGTAGATTTCACGAAGCTATGATAATTTTTATTTTAAATGACGACTTTTTTATTTTAATTCATTTGTAAATTTTGAAAATGTATTCTCAAAAAATTGTACAGTTTTCTGTGTGGTAAAAAAAAAATACAAGTATTAAGAAAAAATATTTTATAATAAGTGCGCTGAACTCAACTTTTTGCATAAGTTTTTTATGTGTTAAGAGTGTGGTACAGACAGGTAAATAAATAATCCGCGCGCTAAGAACGGTCTTAGCGCACCGTTTCAAATTTTCTTTTAAACTACGAACTTTAGCACACTAAAATTTTCGCAAAAACATCTGTGTGTAAAACGCCTGCTTAACGCACTAGTTGCGTAATATTATTAGTTTGCGCTATTTTTAAGTTTGAATAGTTGTATGAGTATACATAAAGTAGGAATAAATAATAATAAAAATAAATGTTGTATTATACGTGTTAGTTTATTATTCAACACGTTAAAAATATCATTTATTTGTATATACGCTTTATACTGTCTTGTGTCGCTATATCTATAAAATTTTATGTAATTTTAATGTGTAAAGGGCTAATTACCTATTTAATTACTTAAATAAATAATAATAAATATATAATTATAACTTTTTTCAATATATTATATGAATTAATTACTTATAGAACATTTAATACATCTGTATTTTATTGATATTAATATTTGAAGTACATAAACTTCAAGCTTGGATTACATTAAATTTCATTATAATACGTAACCTTTAATAGTATACATTTGCTATATTTTACTTCTGTATTTGCTAGTTTTAAACGAAAGAGTTTATTCCAAACCGTCAACAATAATAATGCGAGTAGTTTAAGCTTTAAACGCTCTATTTAATAAATCATATTTTTCATATCTTGGTTTCAAATTGTCAATATTATGACAATTTTGATAATTATGACTTTTTTATTCTAAGCATTAAACTGATAATAAATAATGATTATCTAATCACACCATAAACTAAAATGTTTCAAATTACTATTTATAGAGTTTTACCATTACATAGAAAAAACGAAATTGTATCAATTAAAATGTTGTTCAATTACGTACATACCAACAATTATGGCTCATTTTCCCTAACATTTCAACATACTAAATTCTATCATTGCTTTCGTGTCTATTCTGTAGTATTCTGTTGTAATTCGGTTACGTTTTATGTGGATGTAATTAAGCAAAACTGAATTTAATGAAACTATCATAAAAGTTGACCTAGTTATTAATAAGGTAGTTTTATTAATAGATATTTTCGTAAATAGTTATTATCTAACCATATTGTGTTAACTAAAATATTTCAATTTACTGTTCGAGGTGTAGTAGTGGAAACTCAATAGATGACAAGATATGGACCTATCCAAGTGTCCATATTTTGTTCTCCATAAACGTCTTCTCTCATGCGTGGGTATATGGCCATATCAATCAAAATTAAAAAATCGATGTATTTTTACTGCGAATGGTATCTTAATGGCAACTACTGTGATCCCTATAGTAAGTTCAATTTAACCACGATTTTCTTCTTACATAAATATAAGAATTTATTCATCATTAAACACTAGGTTTTAGGAATGCTGAGTGAATTAAATGAAGATTTTATAGTTTTATTCGAAACCTTTGTAATAGCTGTAGTAATTTTTGGAGGACTACTGCAAACTTCAATATACTTCATACGTGGATATTTGGTAATTATTTATTTTATCTTGTTTGTTACATAATAAATAACTTTACTTATTATATAGGTAAGACAATTATATAAAAGAATTGATGAAGATTGGCAGATGATAACTGATGCAAGAGAGCTAAAAATACTGAAAAAATTCTCCGAAGAAGGAAGAATATTAATTGTGATTTATATAGGTAAATAGAATAATAATAATAATATTATAACAATATCCTGGCATCTTTTAAAAAATTTCATAGAATTGAACTAAATAAAAATGAAACGTGTAACAATAATATGAAATCAACAAACTGTTTAAAACTTCTAAAATAAAAAAATACATCTTTCAGTAACTTCTTACTCTGCCTACTTCGTTAGTTTTATAATTAATTACGCACCATTAGCAGTCGACCAGAAGCTTTTCCTGAACTATACAAAAATAGCTCCTTGTTACTCGTCAAAGTGGATAATTGATTCTAGTACAGATTTTAGGCGCAACATTCAAATAATAACGCATAGTAGCATAGGCTTTATTATTACTATGTCAGCCTACGTGGTTACTACAGCAATGTATATCTGCAGCGTGAAACATACATGTGGAATGTTTGCTATTATTGGGTAAGATAATATCCAATTAATAATATTATTATTAAGTATTTTTTAAATATCCAATAATTGTCGATTTTCCACTTTATACATTCAATAATATTAATTGTTAGTTATAGATTGCCAAAACTATTACGCTCCAATAAAATCATAACATTTAAGAAGGAAACTGTGAATAATGAAGTTGATTCTGAACTATTTACTCTAGTTAAAATACATCAAAAAACTATAAGGTATATTGTGAAAAATCAGTTTTTAAGCGTTTTCACAATGCGATTATTAAAATTTTGAAAATTACACATAAGAGTTTTTCCTTTTAGCGGGATTCGTTTAATCAAAGAAATATTTGACATCATTTTTTTCTTGACTCTAGTCTTCCAATTGTTTTGTCTTGGTATGCTGTTATTCGATGTAAGTATACGTAAATATAAACAATATTGCTAGATTTTATACTTTTTAAAATTAATTTTTCATTTATTATTTTTCAGCTTAAATATAATATAAAAAACACACGGCTGTTATTGCGAATGTTATTGGCAGTTACAGCATTCAGTATACATGGATTATATATAAATTATGGAGGAGAACAAATAAAATATTATTCTAGTAAAATTCATTCTATTACGTGAGGAATACTAATACTCATAATTATAACAACTAAATGATAAATTGATACTATTTACTATGTAGTAATTGACATTTTTTAGATATTTTGCGGATTGGTATTTAAATTCAATAAAAGTTCAAAAAGTTTTGCTTACAATAATGCAAAAAAGTACAAGACCTGATTATTTGCAAGTTGGAATTTTTGTCTTATCTATGCAAAATTTTGCTATGGTAATGTATAAATTTATCATTAATCTTTTTTCTAAATAGATACGTACTATTATTTAATCAATGTATTAGCAAAACATGATTTGAACTTAAAATTTATATTTTATTTTAATCTAATATTCTAACCAGGGGCCTAAGTGTTTTTAAGTATTTATTACTTTTAAATTTTTTCAACCATTTTTCAATAAATTTGAAAGTAAAGTAATTCATAATCTGTAAAAACAATAAAATAAAATATTTAAATATTGTGTCTTTTGATTTAAAGATTTTAAAAGCATCTTGGTCAGCAGCAACTTTACTTTTGACAATGCATCAAAAAGAAGAATAGAGATCGACGTACCTCTATTTGTTTAACAAATACATAATATTTACAGTCATTATAAAATATGTAAACTCTTATAATTTTTAAATAATAAACCCCATTTGATAAGTAAATAACAACTTCGTTTTTTTTTTTAACTATACGCACTCGAAAAAGACCTATTGCTTAGATAGTTTGAACATTTGAATATAGCTACTAAAAGTAACAACCTTTAACAGCTCAACTCGAGTCAATAAAATTGGAATTTTTCTTTTACTCATTGGTTTGAAGAATCGACTGACTGAATACTTATATGCTTATTTTTCAACCGAATTCTTAAAGTTAATATCTAAGAATAAAATTTTTCTGCCATGCACTTTTGCCATTATTATTATAATTTGCTTTTGAATAGTGTTTATGGAGAAAAAACAGTGTAAGTACGTAAAAACTCGTTTTGCGCACACTTTATTACAGATAGTTGTTATTTCACATACATGTAGTGATTTCAAGAGAGATAAAAATTTCTTCAAACTAATAATCCAATAAGAAAATTGTAGAATCCAACATCGATGTATACTACATGACTGACGATCGTCGCTGAGTGGAGAGTAAGTCGACGGAAGCGTAAAGGTATTAAGTAAGGAAATATCCAAAGAGAATCGTTAAGCGTTTTTTCCCACGCTTATTTATTTTTTCCTCTCATTCGCCTGATCACTCCACCATAAAGAAATTATTAATTTAGTTATTTACGAGGACGGGGTCGCGAAAAAATACGAGTATAGAATTTACGCAAAATAAGGGATATTTTTAGCTTTCTTATAACGAATGAAAGAATTTTTTCAAGCAGAAATACAAAACATGCTAATGCACAACCGAACAAAATAATATAAACGCTGAATATTATATCTGCAATGTCTAAACTTTTTATTACATTCTTTTTTTCAAGGTTTTTAACCAAGAATCGTTCATTACGAGCAAACAAAAATGATGATATTCCATTTTCGACAAATTTTAATGTCAATAAATTAATTTTATTACTGAGAGGAAAATCAATTCTGCATAAATACGCTACGCCAGATTCCATCAAATTTCCTTTTGAAATGTGAATCTGCGTACCTTCACATACGTAAGATTTTAAAGCATATTCAGAATCTATACAAGCTACATTATTGCCCATTTTAAGATTATCCGTACAATATTTAAAGTGAAGTATCTCACGATAACGTATTCCTATTTCGTTATGCGCAAATAGTCCTTTGTAAGGTGGGATTCCATAAATTGGAAGATTCGATTCAATTAATTCATCAAATGTATCTATAATTTTACGGGTTTGAGCAGTATTAATTATGCTCAAACGGATTTGTATAAATGAGCTTATTGTCCAAGCTGCAAATACAAGAATCAAAAAGAATATTTTTCCAGATAAAATTTTCGGCCTATTTAAGGTTGCAACACTCGTGAATATACGCAAGAAATCTAACAAAGCTTCAGTCCACGGTTTATTCAAAACATACTTCAAAACAGCTGTTGCTAAAGTACAGCTAACCATCAAAAGTAACGTAATATTGTAGGTGAAAGCTTGCAAAAATTTCTCGGACTGTGATAATGAAGTTTTTAATGTCGCAACTTTTAAACTATTCCAGTAACACGTACGCATGAAAAATTTTCCATAACTTGGTCTGTTAGAAAAATATACATGCATTGTCAAATCTATTGCATTAATAAATATATCTGTAAGTGGTCCATGTGTGATCCCTTGTTTGTCAATAACACCAAATGAATTAGCACTTTTTAAAGTAATACTTGCATTTATGTACATTAACATTGCATACATGAAAAGGTGTTCAGTACTGAGACAGTTATTAGAACCTGGATTCATTATATTATATCGACAAAATTTTTTTGGTTGATACATAACTGTTTTAAGTTGATAGCCATTTAAATTTTTTGTTTTATCAAAATATAACGTAGTGCATAACTCAGAATCTGTAATATATGAATTATGTATTAAATTAATATGAAATGAAGATAAAAATATTATATTTAATAATTTTAGAAAATAATTTTTAATAAACAACTTACGAAATGTAAAGAAAAAATCGTCTGATAATTTAAAAACATGTTTAAATAGAGTTAAAGATTTATTTCGATTTTGGCCATCTTGAACTGCAGTCCAAAATTTTGGGGCTATATTTTTAAACGGATTAAAAGTATATAATAATAATTGATATTCATAGTCGCGGCATAAATATAATGCAGATAAAATATTATAATTCCATATTGTATTAAAAAATGTATGAGCCATTTCACAACTATTTATCACGATTTCGTTGATAATCAGAAAAAGAGCTTCGTGATTCCACAAGATGGAACTTTTTATACTTTTCAGTACTATATTAAGATTCATATTCGATGAAATAACAATTATAAAGCTTGCTGCAGGAAGACTTTTTCTACTCAAGTACGTATTTTTCATATTATTACTTTTGTAAAAATACTCATGGTGTTTAGGAGTAGAATTATTAACATTGAATAAAAAAGCTGGATTGATAAAAAGTAATTTTAAATTTAAAAGGCTATAACCATTCGCTGATCCATCATCAAGTATAATGCCATTTATTTCTTTACGAAAACATTGTTTAATAATTTTTTCCTGAAATTTCAAATACAATGGTAATATTACAATTCAAAACGTTATCAAATGATTTATGTTTAATATACTGATAAATAGAAACTAAGAATAACGTACTGATATCATGTATAATTTACTTTTATTTATTAAAATACCAGACATACATTTAATTTTTGTTGCTGAATATTGTTGAAACATACAAACTTCGAATAAACAAATGTAATGAATAATAATTTTTAATAACACATTTAGTGTCATATTAAAGAATATTTTACTTTTGCAAGAGATTATTATAAAAACAGCACTTGAACTAAGAACTCTTTTTTAAACAATTAACTTTTAATTTATTATTACAATTTATTAAAAATCTATAACAAGAATATATAAAATTTAATTTCTATTATAAAATTGTAGTCGCGTCAAAATTTTTTTTTGTAAGATACCGCACTTTATTTGAATATGCAAGCATTAAAAAATTAAATCTTAAGGCTACGTTGGATACTAAAAACTCTTTCTTCTAATGCACTGACTTGCAGCTTTATGCAGTACATGGCCTTACATTTTAGTTAAGTATTACTGCGAGAGATCATTATCGTCAATTCGAATGTATCGGCCGCACATTACTTCAGAAAGCTCAGAAAACTTCTGATAAAATATTAAATGAACGTAATGAAGTAAAAAATTTTCGACGGGCCAAAATGAATTCCAGAATACTAATGTTCAGGCAATTGGAAACATAAGATTTTGAAAACTGTGAGTTATAGTATTAAAATTGATATAAATTTCAGGGTCTATTATTCATATAACATAGTTCACTATAAAATTGTAATCAACTAACGATTTTGTATAGTTCGACAGTACACAATATCGATTGGTATTAGTTATATATGGTATTTGTTAAAAATATCGTAAAATGTAATTGTTTTTAAATACTATAATAGATGGGTACCAAATAATCAATAGTTTACTACTTCATATTTGAAAAACAAAGTGGAAGAGAAAATTACGATCGTTAAAATTATGTTAGATTTGCTTTAAGGACGTTCTCTAGCTGCAGAGGTGCTCATCTCGAGTTTAAATTAGAAAATCATGTTTTAAGATCTTATATAGCTATTATCTAATGTAAGAACCTCAAAAATCGTCATATCTAACACTAAAATGATAATAGAAAGTGTCTAGAGTATCAAGTATTCCCAAAAGTCGAAAGGTTGGGAAACACTGTGTACCTATATAGATATACTGATAGCATGCGATTGAAATATTGGATTGTTCTATCTCCATAAAAAGGCCCGCTTGCCCATGTACAAACAACGGGATAATATATATTTTTTCCAGCAAAAGTTTGATTACGACCGTTTCACAATAAAGAAAATTTTTTGCGTTAAAGTTAGCAGATTCTATAACAAGTAAAATTCCAGTAAAAGAAATTAAAACTTTAGTTAAATGTACAATTTTATTATTAATAAACAATGATGATAAGTTCACATAGTAGTAATAAGAAGAAATTTTCTTTTTAAATAATAGGTTGTACATTATAGCACTACCATAAATTTATTGGTAAGACTACCGCCCGTACCATAAGCAATCCGTTCTCGCACTGGACAGTAATAAACTTTGAACAATAAAAAAAACTCCTATGGATAGGTATGACATAAATAATAAATAATAAAATATTGTTGAAACAAAAGGTAACTTTTTTAACTCACCCCAGTATGCACAACACGACGCTGTGACAAGTCGATGGATGCCCGAGTATAAAAGCGCGCAGTTTGTTGACAACCTCAGCAACAATCCTATTACTGCCGCGGGAGGATGGCGAGTCAACAATCATTCCGCCTCCATTCTGATGGTCCGACGAGTCTGGAGGCGCCGCGTCGCTAGCTGTACCACCTACCAGGGCCACCTTAAGCACGGCTACGAATTCGCGAGTTGGATTTTTCTTGAGCATGTCATCGATTACCTTCTGGACGTTGGTGTTTTCCTCGTCGAGGCTCCCGGTCTCACACAGACGTGACGTATACTGTCACTTGGCATTCAATCTCTGGCAAACTAAAAGTATTTGGTTCTCGTGCGGGAATGTGCTATTTTTCGCCCGCTTGACAAACATAGAAAACCGAGTTTTGCGCCTAGAAGGCTGAAAAATAGTTATCCGCCCGCTCGGAAAAAATGCGTGTTCTAAAACGAGCTTTACGCACGTAGCAAAAAAATTGTGTTCAATACTCGAAAGAGAAAGTAATTTCAACCTCGCGTGACCTTTTCACCCTCGCTCCGCTCGGGCGCAAATGTCTATACGAAGTTAAAAACACTTTCTCGCACTTGTATCGAAAATAACTAATATGTACCGCAAGCGTAAGAGGGGGTTCGTGGCTCGAGCGCGAATTTAGCGCCCGAGCGAATGCGTGCTCGGACCAGAATCCCCTGTTTTACGCTCTAGGTACACAATGTACTATTCTTCGGTATCGGGCGAGAAAATACCAAAACTTAATGGCTGCACCTCCTCAGTTATGATTAATTGAAGAACCATTCAAAATATCCTAGATTATTACTTTTTATTAACTGATACTAAAATGATTTTTTTTTATTAAATTTTGAATCCTTAAAATCTTCGCACTAAATGTTTGATTGCGATCGTCATAACAGCAATTACTGGACTGCAATATTATATTTTTCATCTCGATTTTTGAAATGAAAGATTTATCTCAATGATCACAATATAAGTATAAAAGTAAATTATTAAAAATATTCATTACAATTTTTCAAACGTATTTTAAAAGTTAATATATAAGTGTAAAGGATGATGCCCACGGTTACATAAGAAAACTGCGCCGATAGTTGAACGTACGTAACCTGTACCATCGTGTAGAGGGCAAAAAACTAAAGCGATTAAAAAAAAAGGTTTCTAGATACAGGGAACCCTGAGAAAATCGTAGTTGAAGTTTTCCACTGTAAAAACGCGATATAAATGAAAAAGT
>UELX01006664.1:0-10353 GCA_900480035.1 Eupelmus urozonus | reverse complement strand
CTCTCTCTCTCTCTCTCTCTCTCTCTCTCTCTCTCTCTCTCTCTCTCTCTCTCTCTCTCTCTCTCTCTCTCTCTTAATTAATGATATTCTTACAAACCTTTAACATCGCTCAATTAATATAAATATTTATCTAAATCGTGAATCTAATAAAAATTTTCAAAACCTTAAATTAATGGCCAAGAACATAGGTTTCAGGTTCACTCGCAAGGGAGACGGAGGCAGGCTTTGTCTATTAGAACTATTCAAGATGTCACGTTAATCATCTCCGTCAATATCTTAAAGATTATCCCACTTACCATCTTTTTGGGAATGCAGAGATTTGCTAGAAGATAAAATGAAAGATAACGTCGTTCGAATTCTCGATTTAGAATTATTTAGGCATATTAGGAACATTCTTGATGCTGGAGTTGCCTTCTATGTCAAAGATTAAATTAAAGTCATATTATTATCACCCCGATCCACTAAAAACGGGTTTTAGACGTTGTCACTTTACTAAAACTGCACTTTTAGAGAATAACTAAAATCAGGTATTAGGTGTAAAATGATAAAGATACATCTTTTATTTAATTTTTCGATATAGTCTCACCTGGGTGTTTATTAGATAGACTGAAGTGCCTGGACTTTTCAAGAAGGACGCTCTGCTAGGTAAGTGACTTTATATTTTTCTGATACAGCTCAGTTGGTTACGCTCTATTATGAGCACTTGTAAGGAGTAAATGTCTTACAACAAAAACTTTTACTCCTCATAAGGAAATATTTTATATAATGTACTTCTCGCAAGGAGAAAATACTAGAAAATCAAGAAATTTTCTTCTTATGAGAAATAATTTTCGGAAAATAGATGATTTTATTGTTCATACAGGATACATATTAAAATTTACTCCTTACAAAGAGTGAATTTTATAAAATTAAAAAATTTACGCTTTATGAGAAATATAGTTCGTTATATAATCAACAATTAACTTCAGGATTCTCTTGAGAATGAGATTGAGAAGACAAGATGAATGCAAAGTTAGTGCTTTATAAAAATGTTAACAATATTTAAAATTTTAATTTTAGACAATATTAGTATCAATTTAAATAAGAAAATAAAATTATAGAATATAATTCTAATATTTTTAGAATAAAGCAAACATTAGTGTCCAAAAATCTCCCGTTTCTAATTCAAGTTTTACAAAAAAGTCGTGCTGTTTCCATAGTAACAATAGAAAATTTTGGGTATATATACTGTCCCCTTATGCCTATGATAAAATCTGCATGTTCTAATTTTATAACACGTCAACTAAAAGAATACATTATTCTTATGATTTTTACAGCTATATTGACTACGTACCTGTAAAAGTTATACACTATTATATTTTTTTAATTTTGAGTAATATGTTTTTTTATATATATACTGCATTTCAATGACGATTTCTGGACGGATCGCTGAAGTTTTTTTATGCCAATATGAAAAATTAATAAATGCAGCATCGAATATGGGTCACTTTGCATGGGTCAATTACTTCAAGACTTTTTAGGCGAATGTATATGAATGACAGTAACCATTCTAATAAGTAGAATCCCAGATGACAAAATTATTTATAAATTTACTATATCAATAATTTTTATCTCTACTAATATTAACAGAAGGTATTAGCTGTGCTCAATTTTATTTATCTATTAAACTATTCTTGATAATGATTGATATCGAAAATTATATTTTGTTTTTATTCTTCCAAAATGAATTATATCCAATTAATTATTTTAGAGATTATAAGACAATAACTATATATAGTTAATTAAAATAGACACTTATCTTTTTAAGTATTAAATTCGACGACTAAGATTATTGCAATAAATATTATATGTTATTTATCTGATTTTATGTAGTAAAACTTGAAATAATCGACTTGTAGTATTGTTTCTTAGACTTGATTGTTTTCGTAAAGCTATTAGCAATAATTAACTTCCCTTAGAAACAAATGATATGGAAAGTACCCATAAATTATAAATCTGAGGCGTTACATTACGAATAATATACTTCGCTACATCTCTTAGAGCTATCTATAATTGTAGTTAAATGATACATGGTGATTTAATATTCAACTTTGGCTATAAAATAAGGGTATATCAAACGAGAAATTTATAACGTAACATTAAAGTGTAGTTATTTTCGATTTAAAATTTATTTATTGTATTTTCTAATTTTCTTTTTAAGGTGCTACATCCATTTTAAATATTTGATTATTATGAACTAGATTTTTACAATATTTCCAATATTGTTTATAAAGGTACGAAGTAAAGTATTTGTTAATATTGAATTAAGAAATCAACGACAATTAATAGAGATAATTAATCATAGATTCATAGATAATTTTAAATAAAATTACATTCGGAAATAGAGCAAAGATAAATATTCAAGAAAAATTAACTAATATTCTCAGACTGGTAAAAAATTTAAACGATGTTAAAAGGAACTAAAAATAAATGTATTCATTAATATTTATTTTATAATTTTTTATATTTTATTATTGTTTATGTGATATGTAATATCTGTACCTGTGAAAAGAATGTAAGTGACAAAGTAGGAAGAATTTGATTTGCTTTTATTTTAATAGGATTTTGAGACAAAGCAATAATATGTAATATACAAGATTGTGATTTTTTCTCCGATTCAAACCAATTCGATTCGAATGCTTTTATTCCAACCATATATTCCTGCAAGAAACGTTTAAAGGTTAAACTATATTTAATATAAATTTTATTCTTAAATCCATAATCGTTTACCACTTGAAGTAAACTATCTGCAGCCCATGAACACATAAAAAGGCCTATACTAGCTGTAACTGCAACGACTGCATATTGTGCTTTAACAGCAATTAATTGATCCTTAAAAAGTTATTATTTTCCATGATAAAATAAAGAAATAGCATACATTTTTGTAAATAAAATTATATCTTCATACCCTTGGTTTTAATAAAATTATGAATTTATCTTGTATGTTTTGTCAATGGATTATAATAATTTTTTTGAAATACCGTGTGTGAAAGTCAATTTCTCATGTCTGCTGAGTATGTGCAAGAATTTGGTATTTCGCACACATTTAACGAGGTACACCACCTTCAAAAAAATTGATTCCGATCAAAAAAATCAATTTTCGTTTTACCGATTATTTTGATAGGTAAGCTATCGTAGAATAAGCTCCAAAAAGTTTTTTTGACCCATATTATTTGATTTCGTTTTTATGAAGTAATTAGTGACATCCTCTTTTAAGGCAGTATTCTACTTTGAAATTTTCGAAAAATCAAATTCTTTTTTTTCACTTTTTCGAAAGTATATATATTCAAAAATGTTGTGTTAAAATTTCAGAAAGATCCAACCATTCTAACTGCATTTTTCACCCGTCGAAAGTAACTACCTGACTGCCATAAATCTATGCGCGCGCTGAGCCATCCGCTTACCTGGCTTTATATTGCATAACCCTAGAGTTGTTTTGTCGTCGCTAAAGGATAATATAGCCTCCTGTTCTTTTAAAAATTCTATCCCTAAATCTTACGGACAAGGAATTATGGATGCAAACATTCACTGATAGATTAGGGGAGTATATCTGAAGAAAATTTACATATAATAGTTTAAAATGAAGGTATTTTCCTCTACTTTCAGAAACTATTTTAATTTTTCTATAATTAAGCAAAATAATAATTATAATAAATATTTTAATTTTCAGGTTATAAAGGTGGTGTACCCCCTTAACAAGCATAAAATATCGTCTATCTCACACCTTGTTTTAAAAAATAGTAACCGATACACGTGAGCTCAGGTGATTCTCGATTCACACCGAAAAAAATATTTCGTTAAATTTCCTCATTTACCTGAGATAAAATTTTGTTGATGTACGAAGAGGAAAAAATCCGTAAAAATCGGTGAAACTCCTTTTTTTTATATAATCATAAGAAATTTAGTTAGCTCTGAAAAAAAGGAGATTCTCCGATTTTCAGTGGAAAAACTTCGTCTGACAACGTTTGTGAGCACGGAACAAAAAGAGATATTAATTTTTCGGAAACTTTCTGTAGATTATCGAAAACTTAACGAAATATTTTTTTCAGTGCTCAAACGTCGAGAATCATCTATTTCGCGGAGCAATGAAGCTATTTCTGTCCTAGGGCGGAATTTTCATCAGTTTCACAAATATACTCGAAATGGGTAATTTTCTATACCAATTTTAGGCATGGATAAAGACCTATTTCTTGCGCCTGTAGGAAAAAACACTTTCCGTCAAGCAGGAGGAAATAGTATATTACATAAAAGCGAGCAAAGTTGGTGATTTCCACACGAATCAATTTTGTTACCCAAGCGAGATTAAAAAAGAAGATAAGTTTGGAGATATTTGGATTACCTATGCTCACAAGTGATATATACTATTTTTCCTGATAATTAACTATTTTTCAATGTCACCTGCATGAGAAACAAAACTGTCAGCACTCATAGGGAACTAAAGTAATGTCTTATTTCATAAAGTAATATAAAATTGTTAAATAGCCATTTAATATTAATATCTTAAAACTATCAAAAAAGAAAAAAAATTTGAACAAATTTGAATTATTTATAAATTGATAATTATGTACTTACGGAAACTAGCTGAATAGCGCTGAATAACACTCCTCCAACTGACGTACATATTGTAGCAAAAACAAAAAGGCTTATTGTATTCCTTACGTCTCTAGTATATCTTCGAAACAAAAAGTATTTTTATATTTACTTTCATTAAAAACTAAATTTATTCTCTAAAAGTTAAAGAGAAAATTTATATATAAAGTTATGAGTCATTGATTGCAAATTAAAAGCGGGCCGAGAAACTAATTTCTAATTATTAACATTATGATGGCATAATAAGTCATAATAAGTGTTTTGATATAAACAAAAAAAAATAAATACACAAAAATTGTGTAATTTTATGTTTAACCTAGTATATTTTTTTAGAATTAGAATCGTTTATAAACATTTTACACAAAATAAGTATAAATTCAAGGCAAAACCTGTGTTTTAATTACATAGAAAAGTTTGTATTTTTTATACCCAATTTGTGTATGCTGTATTAATTTATACAAATATAGCTACTTTAATATGATGTGTATAAAGCTTGATTTAACATACACTGGCTTTTTGTTCCAGCTTACACAAAATTGAGCTCTGTACTATGCATTGAAAAATGACAGCAGCTGCAATAACATCTTTTGATTCTGTTTATATTGTGCATTATCAAAAATTTTTAGAAAAAATGTTATTTAAGAAAGGACATAGTTGATTTCGCTAATCTTAAGTTCTTGGATTTCCAGTAGTTAAACTATATTATTTCAAAAGTCTTCGAAATGACTTATGCTATTCTTTGCCACCGTAGTATATATATTCAACATCACTTATTGTTAAAACATGTACTCATAAAATTTCTCATAGTTTGCTTTTGTAATATATACCTTATCAAATTTTGGTGCAGTACAATATGTCTTTTCAACTTTTCAAAGTTATTATAATTATTAATAGTTAAGGCTACCATTTCAAATCTAGCACACACAAACCATAAAAACACTGCTACTAAACAATCAAATAATACAGCTGCAGAAGTTTGTAGACCAACTAGAGATTGATGCATATATATAATGGTGCTCACATATATATTATTAACCGAAAAAGGATACACTGCATCCGTCGGAAAAGGTTTTGGAATTAAAAATGGTCCAATTATAAACGAAATTGACGTTAAGTAAACCCAAATAACTACACCAATATGAAGAGCCGAACATCGTGACACATATTTTTCAAGAACTCTTTTGTCTAAATCTTTTGAGTTTTTTACAAAATCTTCCATTTCTTCAAGTAAATTCTATATGAAAAATTTTTGTTTATAATTATCTTGTTTAGTTTATTATTATAAATTTTACAAAATTTCCATTAATTAAGGTGATTGTGATTCTTTTAGAATAATTATAGTTATTCAATAAATAAAAGAAACATAACATACATTTATTAAAAATGCTAATTCTTATGTGTTGGCTAATTTTACACTTTACGTCTAAGTTTTACGTCCAAAATATATCTAACAGAAACTAAAGTAAAACTCAACTTGTTATTTATACACGTTTCATTGAACGGGTTTATGAAGCCCAGTGTGTATTTTTCCAATAACCCTATCTCTCTATCACGCACAGATTATGAAGCTCAGGCTCCATAAACCCTCCAAAAACCCGACGCTCTTACTCGCACTCACTAAAGAAACCATTTCCACTCTCTTTCTCAGACTCCATAAACTCTTTTGTTGAAATGTATTGCGATACCAAGTATGTACATTTTTACAAATTTTCATTTTTTCTTTTTTTTTATCTATTATAGTCTATCTGGAAAAAGCTAAATAAATAAATCGTTAACGAGATCCGAAAGTCCAGCATAGAAGGACTGATACTCATTATGACTGTATAAACTTTCAAGCCAATATACTGAATCTCAAGAACAGCATTTGTACGAATTTTCTTAATTATTGCCATAAATCAAAAAACTTTGTTAATATAAGAACGCTATTATTATTGAAATTTAATTATTATTTTTTTAAATTTCGAATATGGTTGATAGATATAAAAACACAGGCAGCTGTGTCTTTGTTTTGCTCAACCCATTATATTTATTTAATTATTAGTATTTTTTTTAAACTTATTTTTAATGCTTATTCAATTGGTAAAAATTATGTTTCAGACCATTTTAAAAGTGTTAAAAATGGAATCAGTATCGTAAGATCAATCATTTAACACTTATAAGAGTTTTAAAAAATTTGTCTCAAGATGAAACTTGAATATTATAAAAAACAGTTTTAATGTAAGTTAATATTCAAGATAAAAAAAGGAAAAATCACAGTTACCTTATCTTTAATAATTACAAATAATTTTTTATTAACCTGTAGCCTTTTACGCCGTATTTTGCAAAACAACATTTTAATGGCACACTGGCTCACAGCACATGTTAAACACACTGACTTTGTCATTACTTCCGCATCATGTCTAAATGCATAAACAGAAGCTATTAAAGGAAGCTGGAGACATAAGCAAGACGCAAACATAAACCACCATGATAATTCAAAAATTATTTTTTGTAATTTACTAGCAGTTTTTCTAGGTGGCCAACACCGTAATAAAATTACACTGTATTTTGTAAAATTTAGTGCTAAGTCGAGTTTTGAAATATGTTTCATTTTTTATGATTCACAAGCATAGTAACATTACGTAATACCTCATATATTAATAAGGGCATAAAAAATAAATAATTTTTAAGAATACAACTATTAAGTATGAATGTTTTTTTTTTTAATTTTCAATATTTAATTTGAATTTATTTATGAAAATAAAAGTTCTAAAATAATGCACTTGTAATCCCGTAATGAAGTTTTCTTATCCTAAAGTATCAGTGTATCTATCTATTAATTATTCCGCACTACGCGGAAACATAGAAAGATGGGGCAAAATGTCTTATATTAAATTCAGTAACGTTAACTGCACTATGTTTAACGTAATTTAGAGTGATTAAATTATACCTTTTGCATTGCACAATTTAGACATTAATATTATTTTACAGCACCTATGATATTTTAGAAAATAACGTCTGATTCGAAAGTAGTAAATTTAAAAAAATTAATATCAATAAGTATTAATATTTAAAGTTAAAAGAGGATTTTTCAAAATTATCTTACCTAAGCCTAGATCTGCAGCTATGTATTGTATTACTTTTAAGCTATTAATTAATCAAATTTAGGTAAGTTTTTTAAATGAATTGAATAATTTAATAGATTAATAAAATTTTAGAGAAATAGATTAATATTAGTAGATTAATCAAGAATTACTATCATGATATTATTTTAATCGTGGATATATGTAAATGTTTATATAGAATTCTGAGAAACCTCGGTTATTGTAGAAAATTATGTTTGTGAAATATAATAATTTTTTTCTATATGAAATGAATGAATTTTAAATCAACCTCATTTTAAAGTTGGATATAGACACATAGTATTGCGATGTTTTATGATATAGTTTAGGACAAGACGTAAAGCATACATGTGTAAAGCTCGTTTTAAAACAAAATAATTGAATACGGTTATACTTTTAATAATTATACAAAAATTTAATGCGATTTTTTGATTGAGTAATGGTAGTAATTCTTATTAATAAAAAAATTGAAAGTTAAAGTTTGAAAACATTTAGTAAAATTATAAAAACTCTAACATTTCGATTAATGCAATAACATTTTGTTTATCTTTAATAAAAACCTAAATCATTCTTAGTGATATCTGAATGAGCACATAAAATAAATAATACTCGCCCACATTTCAAAAAAGCTCTTTCTCTAGAAAGCTCAAAATATCAGCATTTATGTATAAACGTGTAAACAATGAACGTCATCCGAAGTATCGCGCGGACTTTGCTAAGACGCGTCTGCGAGCTGCATTGTTCGACTGCCCTGAACTAGTAGTGGACTGATGGATCTCGAAATGCCAGCCGAATACGAGCGGACTGGATGTAATATTTTGACCACCATCATGGTGGTCGAAGATCTGTCCAAGATCGACGGGACGGTCAAGAGTTGGTGGACATGTATAAAACGTTGGTCAATTCGTTAATTAAGAAGGTATGAGATTGATCTTTTATGTTAGTGAATTACTATTTAAATAATGATAATAATAATAATTACATTATTATTTGTTAAAATGCATTTAAAAAACAAACTTACTCAAAAAAGCCGGTTTACAACGCGCATATTGCTGGAGATATTACTCCACATAGCGGTGTTTCACCAGAAGATAAACTCCTAATGAAAAATGAAACAATGAAAAAGATTCATAAAAAACTTGATGAAAGAGGAATTGAAATGTTAAAATATTAAGATTGTTAAGGGTAAATGAATTAAGCAGAATGAATGTCAATTAAATATAATTTATAATTAAATTATACTATTAAATATTCTTTAATAGTAGTTCTTATCTAAATCTATTCAAAGTTTTAACGCAGTTTACAATAATTTCAGTGTTCAAGTTGAATGTCTTTTTATTTTTTTCAAACTTTTGAATTTGGAGCTTTTTGCGCCTTTTTTCTGCATTTTGGATTTTGCTGTGCCTTTTAAGTTTAAAGTTTCTGTGTTGTTCTCTGTAAGGTAAGATATTTTTCATTATTACTTGTTTTAGTTTTATAAATATTCTTGAATTTCCAGAACTTCAATTGAGTCGTTTAGGCGATCTTTAAAATATTAAAAGAAGAACAAGATAATTTACTTAATTTTAGCATTGGATTAAGTATTATTATTATCAGTTCTTTTATTAGTTTGGCATGGGGCAGTGATCAATTATTGGTAACTATTATGACTTAAATCCTTATAGTTATGATGAAACCTTTTACGAAAACATGATGGTACATTATTATCCAATTGGGTGCTCTTACGCCACCACCGTCCAAGTAAATCAGTATTGATTAAATTGAGCCCTGTTAATCCCATAAAATGGTTTTGTAGTTATAGCTTTTTTCTCAGTGTAAATATTTCCAAGGATCAAAAAATACTTTTTAGCACATTTGACTTGAGTGATATCTTTAATCTTGAACAGTAGGAAACAAATCATTATGTTATTTGTCTAGGAATAAAGTGTTGTCCATTTGCGACAGCCTCAACCACTCCGTCGTGTATGTACTTTTTTCTTAGGTAATCAAAACAGTTTCTCATCCTAAAAAAATCTGTCTTTTTGCCTGGGTATAAATGTTGTACCTCTGTGCATATATGCTTCCTTTGCCCAGACGACAAACTCACACCCGGGCTACAATCCCTATTATTTCGCATTTTCGATCCATAATGCATTACTTATAAATTATTGAAGTACCAATAAAATGTGCAAACTTATTTTTAAAAACAATTTAAAATAAAGCTTTAGTTTACAGCAGTTTATTTCAATGTTTCTGCAATAAAAAATTTAAAGTTTATGATTACGAATATTTTGTATTTACTTCTTACCCTTTCATGTTTTAATAGTTTAGAATAGTAATTCTCATGCTAATAATTATTCAATTATATTGGAGGTATAAAAACATAAAATAAGTATAATTATGTTTAATACAAAATTGTCAGTTTATTAGTTAAAATAACATTAACCTCTTCTGTATAGCTCGGCTATTCCAGCGCGCCTGGAATAATTCGGCTATTCCAGCGCGCCTGGAATAATTCGACTATTCCAGCGAGCTTGGAATAGCCCGGCTATTCTAAAGTACCTGGTATAGCTGGAATATCCCGGTTATTCCGGAATGTTTGAGACAGCTAAGTCATTTCGGACTGCCTCAATATTTCGGTTAT